>JAKCPI010022535.1:0-11318 GCA_023213315.1 Euborellia annulipes | reverse complement strand
TTTAGATTATTAATTATGAATGTTTTTTTCTATGAGCCGTTAAAAACATACAAGATATTTTCAAAATTTTATTTTTTTTGCCTTAAAATTTAATGAAAATTTCTCTTTCGAGAGGCCTCGGGGCCCTCAGGATAAAACGGAAAAATTTGGGGTTCAGGGATATAGGGTATTTTAAAAATATTTTTGTGTATGGAGGAGAGGGATATTTAAAGATGAGCACCTCCTCCCCAAAAAAAATTCAATATAAGGCCCCCTCTTCTAGTGTTTATATATTCAGAAACTAGACTTTCTCCCGAGTAAAATGATATATAATATTAGTACTCTAATTTGTAATAAATTTGTTAAAAAATCATTTAAATTCGAAAATTGTGCATTTGCAAAAGAGCAAAATCAAAACAAACAAACGCTGTGTTATTTCTTTGAATAATGGGAGGGGGGCAAAGTTGCGGGCCTGGCTTAGTCCGGACCCTTTATTTTTTCTTCAATCACAATTTAAATAGAAAACTTGAATGGAATATTTTTTTAAAACTCAATTAAAACAATAAGAAAAAATTGTTTTAAATAATAAAAATGGCTTTTTAAAATTAAGTGGATTGAATGCCTTCTTGATGATTGTCTTCTAAGTTGATTAACTTAAAGAAATTACACGAAGGCTGCAGGTATTAAAATTGGCGTGAGTCATGAGAGGACCGCGATTTCAAAGGATCCTTGGCAAGTCAAATGCCATTGTATGACTCCGCCAAATAAGATGAATAAACTTAACAAACTTTAACTTTCCTTAATAAGTGTAATGGAATTGAGAATTTGTTCCTTGTAGTACAAAAACAATAATGTCCCCTCTCATTTTTAATAATAATTACGGACGTAAGTGAACGAGAAAATTAAGATACAAAAAAGTAAAAAAATGAAAGTTTAGAAATTGAATTAATTCTATTTAACAATACGATTAAATTAAACTCGAATTGTCGTTTTCCCTAAAATAAGTCTTTGTCTAAATATACCCAAGGGTTGATGGTCCAAAAATTATTCGTTTATATGAAAGTAATTATTCAAATAACATATGAAATATAAAATTTTTTCTATATAGACAATGCTAATATATAGAGAGAAAGTATTCGATTCATGTCAAAAAATTCGATGTCGATATTTTGATGGATATACACGTAAAGTTTGAGGTCCTCAGGGTCCACAAAAGTGCGTTTTCGCAACATGATTCGGAATTTTATATTTAAGTAAATTACCCCCCCTGTGATGTAACATGAAGCTTTTGAACAAAATCGGTCAAAGAGTACTAGTACTTTTTCAGGTTTTTTTTAATTTTTTCAAAATTCAAATTATTTTTTATTTTAGAGATCTTTAAAATGTATAAACTCATTTTGCCCTTTCAATACCACTTTATTCTTGTACTTCATAGGAAAGATATGAGATATGGTTGTGTTACCAAAGGAGAGTTGTGTGCTGTGCGACCAGTCAAACTTCAGATTTTTTGAATTCAGTAAAGTACAAATATTTTTTATAAATTCTAAAACAATGAATGTTCTTACATTACGTAGGCTTTTAAGGAGAGAGGAAGAATTCCCCTTGTCGGAAATCAATCTTAGATGAAAGAAAATGAATTTTTAAATTTTCCCCACCAACCATAGGATGGATAGGTTAAGTTAATGTAATCGTAAAAAATCGAAATTGAATTGAAGCTGCCAAAATGTATTTTGAGGTCCACAGAATCCATATTAAGTAGTTTTTGGAATGATGTCTTTCTGTGGTAATTTTTTTCGCCTATGAAAACTCAAAACTAATTTTGAAATTTTGCACACATAAACTAGAAGTAAAGACTAAGAACTGAAAAGCTTTTGATAAACATCGGACCATAGGGAATATTTGTAGGCCTATCTCTAAATTTGTTGTAATTAGCATATTACAATAATTTCTTAGAATAGTGGGCAAAGTTGTATGCTCGGCTAAGTCCGACAATTTATTTTTTCACTACCTCATTGAGTCAACTATTCTGATTGACGATCATATTTTAATTAAAAGTTGTGAGAGAATGAATGCTACGTATCATAGAATTACTATTTAGAAACTTTTAAATACATTTTATCCTCAGAATTTTACCCCTCAGAATGGGGTGATTTCTATTTGAATTTTTTTTTTCTAAAAAATGGCTTTTCTTTTCAAATATAGGCTATTCACGTCCTTTAAAAAATTACCATTTGCAATTGCTTCCCATTCCACTTTAATTTAAATTTAATTCGTTAAAATCTGAGTGTAATTTCCAAAATCTACGCTAATCTTTGGTGTGAACCGAGAAAATAGCGACGACATTCGACGAACAGCTCCTCAATGTGTTTGTTTAAAGCTTGGAGAGTTTGCAAGAGAACCGAAGAGAGAATAAGGGGGGGGGATGAGAATCAGGATGAGGATGAGGCTACAGCTGTTAAGAGGGATTAAGGCTTTTAACATGAATCCCGAGAAAATGTACCTCCCGAGAAGATAATCACACCCAACTTATTGGCTCTCTCTCTCTGGGCTTCAAAATGGTTATCGGCAACAGTGATAAATGAATCTTTGGAAAGTTATGCGGAAGATACGAGAGGAGAGGGCGGCTAATTGTAATTTGTTTATCACGAAACTGCAGAAAAGCCTATAATATAAAAGTGGAATAAATTTTCATCTCCCGAAACTTTTAATGAATTTCCCACTTTTTTTTTTTTATATTTTATTTTAACTTTCACAAAACACTAGGTTAGAATTAAAAAAGGAAAGTTTTGTTAATTTTATTGTTTGAACATCAGTAAATTATCATGGCAACATTATAACGATAAATTTACCAAGGGCGGTGGGTGACGAATACCGCCACTAGGACGATGTTAGGTATGGGTTGAAACCTATCACTAAAGAAAAGTTGTATGAAATAATTCCAATAAATATATTTAATTAATATTGTTTTGAATTTGTAATGTCTAAAACCTAGCATAGTTTAATTACGATTTCACTATAATCCTGATTCAAATTTTTCAATAAATTTTTTTTTTTTTTTACTAAACCAAATATAAAAATATGAAAAAAAAAATTTTGGACCCAATTTTCGTATTTTTTAAAAATATTCTATTAGTCAGGTTTCAAAAAAGTCTGTGTAGATCCGAAATTTTTCGTAGTTTTTTTTTTTTTTTGTAATGGGTGCATAAGGTCCGAAGACCTATAATGACCAGTAGTCACATACGACCAGGAAGAATATAGTTAAAAACGATAAAGTAAAAAAAAAAAGGAGAAACATAAAAGGGGAACTCAACTGCGGGAACTGAGAAGATGCCTGTTGAGATTAGACTTGAAAGTCTGAAGATTGTAAGTTTTGGGGGGGAGTTAGACGCAGGGAGCTTTGGAGAAGTCTCTCTTTTGGATACTCGAGACCAGATTTTGTATGCAAGAATCTAGGTATAGTTATAGGAAATATAGCTATTTGGTATAGAATAGGAATTTTAAAACAAAATTTTGTATTATCGAAGAAGACCTAAATAATGCTGTCAGTTTAATTTTAAATTTCCTTTTGAGGCTCTTGACTATCTAAATGTTTATTAATTATTAAAAAAAGCAATATTAACAATTCATCCTCAAGATGGGAATGATGTGTTCCCGAAACGTCGACAAAATTAAAAAAAAATTTATTCATTTTCTTGCTCCTTCGATTAATTATTAAAATTCAAAGACTACCGAAGACTATAGGAAAAAATATTCATCCCGAAATTCCAAACAATCTTTGAATTATCAATTGTTGAATTTGTTTGAAGGGGAGTGGAAAGGCTAGTAAATTAAAAAATAATACAGTATATTGTCATATCTCTAGTATTTTTTTTTATATGTGATCGTCGACATGGTACCAAAATCTTCACTGGGTTAAATTTTCAGGAGAGCCGATTAAAAAAAGTTCAAAAAATATAGATTTTTTTTTTTTAATTACTGATTCTGATTCTCTACTTCTTCATCTTATCTGATGAAATATTCAATTCATCAGAATCGATGTATTTTATATACACAATTCAAAAAAACAATACTTTAAACCCATTTTTCTCAAAAACTGGTCTCATAACCAAAATTTTAAAAATTAAAATTTCAACCCCGGTGAAGATTTGGTACCTTTTCATGTGGACGGTCACAGATATCAAAATTACTAAAAATAAATACATTTATCGATTAAAAAGAAAAATTTTTTGTTGAATTTTCCTGTTTTATCATAATTAACAGAACATGAATGTTTTATTCATTTGAGGCTTTCATATTTTAAATATGAATCTAGTAAAATTTTATTCATGCCTAGCCTATAACGTCTCGTGGTCCTGTGATACTAATAATATTAATAATAAAGTTATTTTCTCTTTGATGTCCGTTTGTATGTTTGTGTTGTGGTGTCTTTGAACACCAAGAAGGCTTAACTAATTGATAATTAAATTTAAACTTAAGATTATATTAGTAAAGTAGAGAGATCAATCGATTAGGGTCTAAATCGGTCAATGCTTGAGCGTCCCTTTAAATAGCATAGTATAGATTTAGACTTAAATAGCCTACCATTTAAAAATCTTATACCTGGTTACAAGAATGTATTTATAGATCCGTTAAATGTTTTTGGTTCTTTAAATCTTCCGTTAGGTTAAATTAGAATTGCATGGACGTTGAGAAAACTTTATTAATTAGTCTTCTAATTAATAATTTAATATTTTTTAAATTTATTCCCATAATTAAATTAAAACTTATGGATATATATCTATCCATTTTTATCTATACTAGTGATTGATAATGCCTAAATGTCTCCAAATTACTTAATTGCCGGCTACGATGGCCCAGTCGTTTTGTATTTCTTTTATAGATTTAGTTAAATGATCATTAGTTAAGTATTTAAACGGTCCAGTAAATTTAAAGGATCGTTTTAACTATTTGTAGAACTGTTTTTTTTTTGCAACCCGGGATTGGAGTAGTAAAAAAAAAGTTTTAAAGTTTGGGAAAATTTATAATTTAATATATTTTGAAAATTTATAATTTAATATATTATAATATTTATTAATGTTTTTCTTAAAAATATTACGTAAAAGTGCTAATTGACCTTCCTGTGGTCAATGTAAATTGAATTTTTTTAAATTATAAAATATATTCATAAAGTTAGACCTTTATATGCCAAAATAACGTTAAATTTGCATCCCCATATTGATAATTTGTAGCTAATAATATTAATAATAACCCTCTTCCCTCTATATTTTATATTTGGATAATGGAGGCTTTTCATAGCTCGACATACAATTAATTGTATAGAATGATTATCACCCCCGAAACGGAAAAAAAAACTAACTAGATGTATTTTTCAATTGTTAAAATATTTATTTTGAAAAATAATTAAATAACAAACAATGTCGAATCATTCATTTACAAATGATTCATGTCAATTTATGCTAGATTTGTCTGTCAATAATTTGTTAAAACCAAAATAAAATCATATGTTTACTAGTGAATGACGAATTCATATTCAAATAAAATAGGATTATTTATTGTCTTTGGGAAAAATTAAAAAATAAAGGATGGCTCATTTCACAAATATACTTTTAGAAATTAGATAATATATTTAAATAAAATTTAGCCTATCGCCCACAACGATATTGATATTTTAGTAAGATAATAGGTAAAAAAAGAAATAGAAAAAATTTGATTTAAGGTGCGCGTCTCGAAAAGCCGTTAAAAGTCGATTCACTACCGAGTTACTCTAGGCGGCAAGAGATGGCGTTAGTTTTTCCCATAGGGATACAAGGGATTTATTTCATTTCATTTGAAAGATTCCAGCTAATTAATTAAGGGTAAAAAATTAATTATTTTTTAACACAATGATTACTAATTTAACTATCTACAAGATATAGAGCGAATTTTTTTAAAATATCTTTTATTTAATGCGATTAATCTAAAAAAAAATGTATTTTTTCGAAAATCAAAAAAAAGGGCTTCTATAAGTTGTTGATATTTTAAATAGCTTTAATTCAAAAAAATTTGAGGTCGATAGCTTCAAAATTGTGGCCGCTGGAATCTCCCAAAATTAGCACCGCGAGACGCGCACCTTAAGTAAGTCCAGGGATTTATTTAAAAAATTAAAAAAAAAAAACTAAAAAATTATGGAGTTTTTAGAATTAAATGTCATTGATTTTCAAAATAAAGAAATAAAGAATTTTATTTGCAGAAATCGTAAATCCTATTTTTGAAGACTTGAAGATGGGTTAGAAGTTAGGTTTCGAAACGTCTGATTAAATATAATAGACTGAATAAAGTCTTTGAATCTGTATAACAATTTTTTTTTTTACTAATTAATCGATTTTCCTTTTGAAACATGCTTAAAGGCCAGCAATATTAATAAAAATTATAAATTCCCTCTTATGAAGCGAGATTACACTTACTTAAGTGAAATAATTGAAATGCATACTAAGCATAGTATTTATTCGCCTACTGTTAGATAGATACAGAACAAAAATAAAAGTGGGTGGATAATTAAAGGAATTAAAAATAGAGGAATCGAATAATTAATGAAAAAAAAAGGGGAGAGAGTATGAGTGTGGTGAAGTTGGAGTGGGGTTAGTGTCAGAATCGATGTGTGATCAAACATTCACGGCTTTTTGTTACCGGGCCAACGGACTATTCCCGGATTCGAATCGAATTATTCGAATTAACCCCTAAAACCAAGAGGGGTATTTGCGCCCCTCTGAACGAATTTAGCGCAGTGTAAAATTAAATTTAATCGAATTTATTCCTTTACTTGGCCGATGACTCACGGGTCAAGTGCACAACACTACGATTCATTATCTCAATTAGATTAAATGATTTTTTTTTTTTTAATTCTATTCCCTCCAACTTCAATTTATTTTAGTAATTTATCGATAGGTAGGATTGTATTATATGACAAGGGGTATAATAATAATATTAACAGGAAAAGCATAAAATCTAGTAGAGATAGGCTATCTATTTACTAAAGGAAAATCATGTGATGTTTAATTGGATTTGGGGAGGAAATCGTTCATTCAGCAGGAATGAAATAAAAACAAATTATTTTGTTCTAGACGACGCATCGAATACTAATCGTTTTCTTCTTCAAATGAAATTCTTTGTAAGATTGATTGATAATAAAAAAAAGAAGATAATTTGAAAAAAGGGGACCATATTTGTATAGCCTAATATCCTTTGATATGTCCTTAATTTGAAAAATTTGTCCTTTTTTTATTCAAAACAAATATAAAAAAAAATAATCAAATTTTATTTTTCATTGGCTAGACAATTTCCTTTTAAATTAAGTCTTGAAAATCGAATATACTGTATTAACTAATGAATTAACAAATAATCTGGATGATTAAACTGGTAATAGATATATTAAAGAATATGAAAAATATTTGTAATTGAATATTTGTTAAAGCTGTAGTATTATGTTCAAGTTGATAAGGAATAATTTCCAAAGAAGAATGCAGCTAATTTTATTTCATTTAATTTTAATAAAAATTCTTAATCACTTGCTGACGTTTCGGTTCGGGTTTGAACCATCATCGGATCATTTGAAGTAATAATAAAAAAAATAAATTTTTTATTAAAAAAAATAATTTCGATCCCAGGTCGGCAACCTTTATTCACTAAAAGCCAATTAATCAAAATATGAGTATGACGTCCTTTTTATTTTTACTTTCTCGTATAGAGAAAGTATTGTAATCGTAAAAAAATTCGACTTCGAGATTTTGATGTTTCTCCACGTTTTAGATCTCCCTGAGTCCAAAAATACCATTTTTGGCATTATGTCTCTGTGTGTGCGTGTGTGTGTGTGTGTGTAGAACACGATTGCTTAAAAACCAAAGCAGTTAGATGGATGAAATTTGGTATATGCTCCTCAGTTTTCGGGAAAATATCAAAGAATAAAAACTTTTTAAAATTTAGTATTTTATCAAAGAAATTGAGAATTTCAAAATTTCTGAAAAAACTTATCAGGTAAAGTACTACTTCCAAGTGACGTATTTACTCCAAAAGTTGATAGAAGTCTATAATTTTAGTGTAAGGAGCATATACCAAATTTCATCGATCTAGCTGCTTGGTTTTTAAGCAATCGTGTTCACACACACACCCAGACGTAATTCCAAAAGAATATACGAGAAAGTCTCGGGGAAGTCATTCCCCATATTTTAATGTTAAAATATGAACAAAAAAATTGTAATTCTAATTAAAATAAAGATCAAAATAATAATCAACAATAATAAATAATAATTTCCCTGATGCTGAACTTCTGACGTCAATTCTCTTTCATACTTGTTAGTCATCTTAAGACGTATGCAAGCATCTAAATATTCTGTAGTTAAGCTCATCCTGTTTTTACTTAAAATAAATTTCATATATGAAAATATTATAAGTAGAACAAGGGGAATATAAAATTGATTCTATTTTATTCATCTTTAAAAAAAAATTTGTTGAGAAGGGTTGATTCATTAAATGATAGCAAAAAGTCCTAATTTTAGATATTCAGAATGAGATTGGGTTTCACTTAGTTACAGTATTTATTTTTGAATGACTAAATTTAAAACCCATTATGTCATTTCTAACAATGTTATCAATTAACTTGTAAATGTACTATAGGCCTACGTATTTAGTAAAAATGCATAATTTATCACCTCAGAAAGTGAATAATTAATTAAAAAAATAATTCATCACCATTACGTTCATTATTAAACACTTTCTATAAAGATCTTTAAAGAGCTTTTATTTCATCGAAAATATTAACAGGTAGAAGAAGATTAAATAATCCTAGAAGATAGGTAAGTTATTATATATGTGAGATAAAAATAAAAAAAAAATAAACATAACTATTTCTTTTACCTTTTTTTTTTTTTTTTTTTTTTTTGATAATGAATTTTTAAAACAGCTAATTTCCGTTTCAAAATTAATTAACCACTTTATATTATTACTATGTTGACAGTTTTTTTGTGACATGGAAAAAAAAAAGTGATAGCAAATAGTAAAAAGTATAGTGAGATTGATTAATTAAAGCTTTGATTGAATAAAAAAAAGGACTTTCCAAATTGTATTGAAGGACATGGCGATTATAGCTTACTAAAAATTATTAAAAAAAGAAATTACTTATTGATTTTCTGTTGAATACTTGAGATTATTGTGCTAGTGTGTACGTTTTGCTTTAAAAAAAAAAATTAATTTTTGAAAATTCCCAAATCTTAATTTAATTTAATGATACTGTATAAATTTGGTTTTTAAATTTATTCTTTTATAATAAAAAAATGGATTGATTAATTAGTAATGGAATAAACGATAATGATTTTCGATATATTTTTATTTTTACTTTTAATAAATTGCTTATCAATAATCGAGCGTCATTAAATATATCCTATCCCAAACTGGAAATCCTTTTAGCTTAAATAAAACATACTACTCAATCATTTTTTATTTTATTTATATACTGTATATTTGTGGAGTCGTTGAAGTAGACTATATTATTCATATCTGGTCCCCCTATCTAAAAAATTTATTCAAAAAGAAATTTTAAGTAATAATAGTGACGTAATGGCTGTGCAATTGACAATATGAGTAGGATGGTAGCCAGGAAAGAAAATTTAAGTTTCGACAAAACGATATCCAAATGTAGAAATTACTCGAGATTTAATTCTAGAGGCACTTGATTTTATGTTAAGGTGCACGTCTCGAGGTGCTAATTTTGAGAGTTTCCAGCGACCACAATTTTGAAGCTATCGACCTCAAATTTTTTTTTATTTAAAGCTATTTAAAATATCTACAACTTATAGAAGCCCTTTTTTTGATTTTCGAAAAAATAAATTTTTTTTTTAGATTAATCGCATTAAATAAAGGATATTTTTAAAAAAATTCGCTCTAAATCTTATAGATAATTAAATTAGTAATCATTGTGTTAAAAAATAATTAATTTTTTTGCCTTTAATTAATTAGTTGGAACCTTTCAAATGAAATTAGGAACCGACCGAATATTCGGTTTCGGTTACGGTTTCGGCCAGTTTCGGCCAAAAATCATGGTTTCGGCCGTAGTTTCGGTTTCGGCCAAAAAGTGGCCGAACCTTTCGGCCGGCCGAAACCAGAGTCTAAAAAAATGGGATGAGACTCGCATGCAAAAAAAAAAAGGTCAAATAATTTGCACTTGAGGGAGAAAATTTTAGTCTCCCTAAAAAAAAGGTAAAATGATTTTCACGGGAGGGAAAAAAATTCAAAAAAAAAAGGTAAAATGAAAAAAAATTTTTATAGGAAATACAAGTTTCGGTTTCGGTTACGGTTTCGGCCGAAACTAAGGTTGAGGCCGAATATTCGGTTTCGGTTTCGGCTGAAAATCTTGTTTCGGTCGGACCCTAAATGAAATGGAATAAAACGCTTGTTTCCCTATGGGGAGAACTAACGCCATCTCTTGCCGCCTAGAGTAACCAGCTTCTGAATCGGCCTAGAACTGTTTTTCGAGACGCCCACGTTAAAAACAAAATAATTTTTTTCGAGTAAATTTGAGTAAAATTCAAAAAAAAGGTGGTATGTATAATTTATTAAGTAATTTATAAAATATTTTTTAAGAGAAAAGATTTTTTTATGAATATTAATGAATAAAATAAAGAGAGAGAGAGATTAAAAATATAAAATAAAAATTTCTATATAAAAACATATACAAATTATGCATAACTTATATTCATATTTTATTTTTTTAACTTTTTATTTTGAAATATTAATGAAGAAAGTGTGGGCGGAGCCGAATCACTCATAAGACCTAACAAAATAAGTAAAAATATATAAAATAATAAGCCTAAATAATAGCATTATTCAGATAGTACGTGAATTAGATTTAGACATATGTTCAAAATTCTTTTTAACAAAACTCTATTTGACCCCAGACAATGTTTTGTCCCATTGCTGTAGGACTTCTTCAGTGGTTGGCTAAAATACAAGATGTTTATTTTTTATTTTTGTAAAAAATAGGGAACAATGCAGTCCTACAAGAACTGGGCGAAACATTGTCTGGGGGTTAAATAATGTTTTGTTAAAAAACTTTTGATTTTTAATGGACCACTTGGTCCAAATCCTATTGAATATTGTGAAAAAGGTTCCTGAGCTTCATCTAATTCTTCGTTTTGCTTAATAAATTATTGCCAAATAATTTTTTTTTATAGAGAGTCGTTCTTTTTTTTAAGGCAAAGTTTTTGATTGACAATATAAAATACTGCTCGATTTGTTATGACAGTTTGTTAGAATATTTAATTGGACTGTGTCTTGTATTGACTATTATATGTTACTTTGTGCTAAATACA
>JAKCPI010022534.1:0-32879 GCA_023213315.1 Euborellia annulipes | reverse complement strand
ATAAGGAATAATTTCCAAAGAAGAATGCAGCTAATTTTATTTAATTTAATTTTAATAAAAATTCTTAATCACTTGCTGACGTTTCGGTTCGGGTTTGAACCATCATCGGATCATTTGAAGTAATAATAAAAAAAATAAATTTTTTATTAAAAAAAATAATTTCGATCCCAGGTCGGCAACCTTGATTCACTAAAAGCCAATTAATCAAAATATGAGTATGACGTCCTTTTTTTATTTTTTACTTTCTCGTATAGAGAAAGTATTGTAATCGTAAAAAAATTCGACTTCGAGATTTTGATGTTTCTCCACGTTTTAGATCTCCCTGAGTCCAAAAATACCATTTTTGGCATTATATCTGTGTGTCTGTGTGTGTGTGTGTGTGTAAGATCACGATTGCTTAAAAAACCAAAGCAGTTAGATGGATGAAATTTGGTATATGCTCCTCAGTTTTCCCGGAAAATATCAAAGAATAAAAACTTTTTAAAATTTAGTATTTTATCAAAGAAATTGAGAATTTCAAAATTTCTGAAAAAACTTATCAGGTAAAGTACTACTTCCAAGTGACGTATTTACTCCAAAAGTTGATAGAAGTCTATAATTTTAGTGTAAGGAGCATATACCAAATTTCATCGATCTAGCTGCTTGGTTTTTAAGCAATCGTGTTCACACACACACCCAGACGTAATTCCAAAAGAATATACGAGAAAGTCTCGGGGAAGTCATTCCCCATATTTTAATGTTAAAATATGAACAAAAAAATTGTAATTCTAATTAAAATAAAGATCAAAATAATAATCAACAATAATAATTAATAATTTCCCTGAGTGCTGAACTTCTGACGTCAATTCTCTTTCATACATGTTAGTCATCTTAAGACGTATGCAAGCATCTAAATATTCTGTAGTTAAGCTCATCCTGTTTTTACTTAAAATAAATTTCATATATGAAAATATTATAAGTAGAACAAGGGGAATATAAAATTGATTCTATTTTATTCATCTTTAAAAAAAAAATTTGTTGAGAAGGGTTGATTCATTAAATGATAGCAAAAAGTCCTAATTTTAGATATTCAGAATGAGATTGGGTTATATTTCACTTAGTTACAGTATTTATTTTTGAATGACTAAATTTAAAACCCATTATGTCATTTCTAACAATGTTATCAATTAACTTGTAAATGTACTATAGGCCTACGTATTTAGTAAAAATGCATAATTTATCACCTCAGAAAGTGAATAATTAAATAAAAAAATAATTCATCACCATTACGTTCATTATTAAACACTTTCTATAAAGATCTTTAAAGAGCTTTTATTTCATCGAAAATATTAACAGGTAGAAGAAGAATAAATAATCATAGAAGATAGGTAAGTTATTATATATGTGAGATAAAAATAAAAAAAAATAAACATAACTATTTCTTTTACCTTTTTTTTGTTTTTTTTTTTTTTTTTGATAATGAATTTTTAAAACAGCTAATTTCCGTTTCAAAATTAATTAACCACTTTATATTATTAGTATGTTGACAGTTTTTTGTGACATGGAAAAAAAAAGTGATAGCAAATAGTAAAAAGTATAGTGAGATTGATTAATTAAAGCTTTGATTGAATAAAAAAAGGACTTTCCAAATTGTATTGAGGGACATGGCGATTATAGCTTACTAAAAATTATTAAAAAAAGAAATTACTTATTGATTTTCTGTTGAATACTTGAGATTATTGTGCAAGTGTGTACGTTTTGCTTTAAAAAAAAAATTAATTTTTGAAAATTCCCAAATCTTAATTTAATTTAATGATACTGTATAAATTTGGTTTTTAAATTTATTCTTTTATAATAAAAAAAATGGATTGATTAATTAGTAATGGAATAAACGATAATGATTTTCGATATATTTTTATTTTTACTTTTAATAAATTGCTTATCAATAATCGAGCGTCATTAAATATATCCTATCCCAAACTGGAAATCCTTTTAGCTTAAATAAAACATACTACTCAATCATTTTTTATTTTATTTATATACTGTATATTTGTGGAGTCGTTGAAGTAGACTATATTATTCATATCTGGTCCCCCTATCTAAAAATTTATTCAAAAAGAAATTTTAAGTAATAATAGTGACGTAATGGCTGTGCAATTGACAATATGAGTAGGATGGTAGCCAGGAAAGAAAATTTAAGTTTCGACAAAACGATATCCAAATGTAGAAATTACTCGAGATTTAATTCTAGAGGCACTTGATTTTATGTTAAGGTGCACGTCTCGAGGTGCTAATTTTGAGAGTTTCCAGCGACCACAATTTTGAAGCTATCGACCTCAAATTTTTTTTAAATTAAAGCTATTTAAAATATCTACAACTTATAGAAGCCCTTTTTTTGATTTTCGAAAAAATAAATTTTTTTTTTTAGATTAATCGCATTAAATAAAGGATATTTTTTAAAAAATTCGCTCTATATCTTATAGATAATTAAATTAGTAATCATTGTGTTAAAAAATAATTAATTTTTTGCCTTTAATTAATTAGTTGGAACCTTTCAAATGAAATGGAATAAAACGCTTGTTTCCCTATGGGGAGAATAACGCCATCTCTTGCCGCCTAGAGTAACCAGCTTCTGAATCGGCCTAGAACTGTTTTTCGAGACGCCCACGTTAAAAACAAAATAATTTTTTTGGAGTAAATTTGATTTAAAATTCAAAAAAAGGTGGTATGTATAATTTATTAAGTAATTTATAAAATATTTTTTAAGAGAAAAGATTTTTTTTATGAATATTAATGAATAAAATAAAGAGAGAGAGAGATTAAAAATATAAAATAAAAATTTCTATATAAAAACATATACAAATTATGCATAACTTATATTCATATTTTATTTTTTTAACTTTTTATTTTGAAATATTAATGAGGAAAGTGTGGGCGGAGCCGAATCACTCATAAGACCTAACAAAATAAGTAAAAATATATAAAATAATAAGCCTAAATAATAGCATTATTCAGATAGTACGTGAATTAGATGTAGACATATGTTCAAAATTCTTTTAACAAAACTCTATTTGACCCCAGACAATGTTTTGTCCCATTGCTGTAGGACTTCTTCAGTGGTTGGCTAAAATACAAGATGTTTATTTTTATTTTTGTAAAAAATAGGGAGCAATGCAGTCCTACAACAATTGGGCGAAACATTGTCTGGGGTTAAATAATGTTTTGTTAAAAAACTTTTGATTTTTAATGGACCACTTGGTCCAAATCCTATTGAATATTGTGAAAAAGGTTCCTGAGCTTCATCTAATTCTTCGTTTTGCTTAATAAATTATTGCCAAATAATTTTTTTTTTATAGCGAGTCGTTCTTTTTTTTAAGGCAAAGTTTTTGATTGACAATATAAAATACTGCTCGATTTGTTATGACAGTTTGTTAGAATATTTAATTGGACTGTGTCTTGTATTGACTATTATATGTTACTTTGTGCTAAATACAGTTCTTCTATCTAGTTCAATAGTTATAGTCTATAAACAAATAATAAATAAATAAATAAAATAAATATTTCATGTTAACAGCCTATTTAAGAAAATTTTTGCATGTAAATATGATCTAATCTAGTCTGGGTTAGTTATTTTTTCCAATCAGTTTTCCAATTTGCATATTATATAAATAAATATTACTATAATATATAACTCACTTTTTTATGAATTTAGATTTGATCGGACGTAAATATTTTCTAATAAGAGAACATACTGGTACAATCAGAAGCATGTTTATTTTAAAAAAGTAACTACAATAACACATTTTTGTGGAAACTAATTAAGTGAATTAAATAAAGACAGAGTCTAAATGGCCTGCGATGCCGAAAAGACCTTGAATTAAAAAAAACAATCGATGAATGTTTGGGCTGGATGTTGAGATTGGTAAGTAGAAGAAAAGACCCCCAAACGCCTGTTTATCCACCATTCACACCAGGGCCGTCTTAAGAAATTCGGCGCCCGTGGGCTACTAGAAATAACGCGCCCCTCTTCCTAAGAAAATATAATCTGTTTACCGTTTCATTATGATCCGCCACCATTGTAATATCGTTTGTCAGCACATTTGGAAGAAATAAAAATCAGTTAAATATTTTAAGAAAGTGTTTTAATTTAAAAATAAGTGAAAACTAATAAAATGAAAAATGAATTTTTATAAAACTAATAAATAAATGACTAATAACTATATAACTAATAAGAACAAAAAAATATAGATATTGCCGCCCCCAAAAGGCTTGCGCCCTAGGGCTATAGCCCATTTAGCCCTGTGGTTAGGGCCCCCCTGATTCACACTATTTATTTGTAAATATTTCGGATTGCAAAATGCCACCAATCATGAGTGCAGGAACTATATAAAGATTGAATTTTATTATCTTTAAGCTTATATAGTTTTTGCACTGATGATGGGTGGCGTTTTGCAACCTGAAATATTTGCAAATAAATAGTGTGTATGGTGGATAAACAGGCCTTTGGAGTCTTTTCTTCTACTTACTAAAAAAATAGGTTTTGAATTTTTGAGCATCTGAGAACATAAGCGATTCCATACAGGGGTGGTAGTCAACATAATTTAAGTAAAATTTATCATGACTGAAGGTAAATTAATTTACAAGTTCTCTACTTCTTTTCAGACATTCGAAAACACATATGTCTAAAAGAAAACATTTTTTTTTTTTTTTTAATTTGTTTAAGGTCTTTTTCAGCAACCGAGGTTTTTCAGCCACCGAGGTTCCGTCCCTATTTATTTTAATTGATTGGTATCCAATCTAATTGAAAAAAATTTCTCGCCTGGGGCAGGATGCGAGGTCTTGATCTTTGGCATCAGAAGCTATCTTTTGAAAACTTGAAAATTTCAAAATAAGAATTTCAGAGAGGAAATAATTTTTTTATTTATCTTTCTATGGGTTGGTCAAACTGGTGCCCCTAAAATTTTTAATGCCCTTAAGGGTAATTAACCAAGTAAATAAAATTTTGGAGTTGATATAGCTTATTGCAAAAAAAGCTGAACATAATCATTCATTTATTAATTACAATAGGAAATTTTTTTTTTTATTTTTTATATTTATAAAAAATAACTGAACAAAAAAACAAATGTATTTTCTAAAAGGTCCTCTCTTTTAAATAATTATTAGGAACAGACCGAAATTTTGGTTTCGGTTACGGTTTCGGCCAGTTTCGACCAAAAACCAGCCGAAACTTTGGTCTTGCCGAAACCTGAATTTGAAAAGATGGAATGAGACTCGTATACAAACAAAAAAAAAAAAAAACGCCTAATTAGATTCGTCCTAAAAAAAGGTATGTCGCGGAGGGAAAATTTACTAAAAAAAAAAAAGGTAAAATGATATGAATTTTGTATAGGTCATTTGAGAAAAAAAAATTAAAATGTCTATATTAGGCAATTTAATTTAATTGTTTTTAGATTCCATAAAATTTTGTTTAAATCTACTAGAATAGTTAGTATAATTTAAATAAATTTTATCGCACAGAAGCCAGTGACCCTATGGATCATGATAGGAGCGTACTTGAGTTATGGCTTTATTAATACAGTATGCCTTATACTCACAGAAAAAAAAAATTTGAAATCTCACTATTTTATTTAATCAAATAATTTCTAGAGTTCTTCCTTTTTTAGAATAAATAAATATACCTTTCTAATTTGTTTTATAATAATAAGAGATTAGTCAAATAAAGAAGTTATTTGAAATTTCGTACTTTCGCTTAGCGTTTCGTTAGGAAAAAAAAAGGAGAAAGAGATTGATTAAAATATTAATTTATTCGCATATATTACAATTCATTAATTTCCTCACTTGTTTAATTGATTAGTTCCACATTTCACATGGAATATAATGTCGAGAGCTGCAGCTAGTTAAGCCCAAGTTTGTAATTATTAAATCAATAACTCGTTACATTTTTTTTTTCAATAAAAAACAATAAAAATTAATAAAAAAAAAAAATGTGAGGGATAAAATATTCTTTGTGATAAGAATGAGTGATTTATATTCAAAAATATAGATCAAGTAAAATTTTAATTTGTTAGATTCTTTAAGATTAGATTCAAGTTTATGATTAAGTAGTCTTTAATTAAATTTATTTCTATTATCAGAAAAAGTTTTCGAAAAACGAGATGCTATAATAATCATATGGAAAAGTATTAAATAATTTTTATAAAAGAAGTGTGAAGTGAAGGGTGAAATAAATATTCATACTTTTTTTAATCGAATTCTTCACCCCTTTGATTGTCCTTAGCTATCAAATCAAAGAATGATTGTTAAACCGACCAAATTCCCAAGATCATCCTCAAGACATGAATGGAATTTTAAAATATCAAAAAAAAAAAAATAGTACTCCGTATTATTAAACGATAAATATATATATATATATTAAGAAATAAATAAATAATAATGAATTTTTTCCTATTTCCCTTACCAACATTGGAAAGGGGAATTTGGCTAAAGCAAAGAGGAATAGCAATAAAGTTCGTTCGCATTAAGCAAGGCCAAGTGCTGTTGAATTTCAGATAGAGAGATCCGTGGAAAGAGCATTTTGATTTGAAAACAAAACATGTTATGTATAAACACCAGGAATTGACTCAAAATTTAAATAGAAAACAAAATTTTTATTTGAATTATTAATATAATGTTGTATGATTTTGTTGTTGTTTAAGTCATCGGTTCCCAACCTTTTTTGATGTGCGGCTTCTAGGAGGGATGAAAAAGCTATTAATTAATTAATTAGCAAAAAATATACACATAAAGAAATGGTTAAAATAATTTTTTAAAATCATTAATGTGGGTCAAATGAAATGATTGAAAATATCTCCTTTAGAAGTTAGATAAATCAGAAAATAGACAAATATGTGCATATATATTTATTCATCTGTTCATATTTATTTAAATTATTACGTGGTGTCTAGGATTAGCGGCGGTTCCACAAATTTTTTTAATGGGAGAGAAGGCTGAAATTTTTTTGCTTATGAAAGTATGAGATACAGTGGGATAGTGAATTTCGAAAGGGATTCATTCCTCTGGGTATCATTTTGTTCTAAACAGAAGAGCAGAACAAAATGATACACTATGGGATGATGCCTCTCGAGTTTTATATTCAATTTTAAAGTCAGGAGAGGTACGGTGGTAACTGGAAATTTTAAACAACCAATTTGAATTAAATAATTGCTGTTGTATTTAATTAGAACTCGGTTAAATATATTTTTATCGCTAAAAACGAGAAGTGAACCTTTGATAATGAAACTAGTTTGTTTCTATTCCAAGAGGCTGGAGGCTTCACTATTATTTGATATCACAAACTCCAAACTCAGAAAGTCTTATTAGATTTCAGAAGTAAAAATTTATATCCAATTAAATGTACAGTCATCTCAAATTTAATTAGCGCTATATTCTAAAGCTTTCAAAATATACTATAAATTATTCTATTGTTAATTCGAGGGAATTAGTTGAACAATTTGGAAATAATACTTTAAGCTTTTCTGACAAGCCAAAGAGAATTAATATTTTTTACCTTCACAAGAATGAATTCGGTAATAAATCAGCACTATTACTAAAAAATTGGGGGGCTCGCTGGTCTAGCGGGCTGGCATGTCACTTCTACAAAGAAGAACCGTGTTCAAGCCCTGAGATTGAGAGATTTTTCATTAAATAAAAATATTTATTTAATGAAAAAGCATTGTACGAAAGAAGCCGGTGCTGAGGGAGTCCCTCTTGAAACTAGGAGATCTCCTTAGCATAAAGGAGGTTGGATAAAAGGACTGGGTGGAACCAGAAATAAGGATTAGTTTACCAGCTAGAAAACGAACGAACGAAAAATTCATTTGTTTATATTGACCCTTTTTTTAATGACACCTGTATGATTTTGTTTTGATTTTTTATCAAAATTAACGAAAATTTTCTTTTTCCTCTGTGATTATTTCAAAAAATTCTTTCGAAAAAATGTCAAAGAATAAAAACTTTTTAAAATAGAGTAATTTATCATAATATAACAAAAAAATTGAAAATTTCAAAATTTTCGAAAAAACTTATTAGGTAAAGTACTACTTCCAAGTGACGTATTTACTCCAAAAGTTGATAGAAATCTACAATTTTAGTGTAAGAAGCATACCAAATTTCATCGATCTAGCTGCTTTGGTTTTTAAGCAATCGTGTTCACACACACACCCAGACGTAATTCCAAAAGAATATACGAGAAAGTCTCGGGGAAGTCAATCCCTATATTTTTTTAAAAAACATTCACACTTTTTTCTCATTCACACTCACACTCATACACACATTCACACAGTCTTTTCGGCAACTCTGGCCATTTAAGACTTTATACGATAACCGTTGTAATTAATATATGTATTTGGGGTTCAGGCATTTCTATTTAAGCCATCTGGTATCCAAATGGCTTAAATAAAATCTTCGGATTGCCTGGGTCCGAACCCGCGACGTTTGGTATAGGAGGTAGGGACGCTACATACTACGCCAAACTCTGGGGGCATTTTGCCATACTTATAAATTGTACATCTATCGTACTGTCGGAAACTAAATACATGTCGACACAAAAAATCTGGTGTGACAAGCACAGAACACAACTTTCGATTACCGAAGGTAAGAGAAAGTTGTGTGCTGTGCGCCAGTTGCACCAGATTTTTTTTTAATATGAAAAATTTTTAATGCGATTTTTGAAAATTTTCCACTAAAGAATAATTACTATCATCTTTTATAAAAACAATGAAATGGTCACATGTTGGGTGGGGTTTAACTTTGACATTCACTATACATATATCAACAATTTCGGAAGAAAGTGTTAATAAAATGTTTCCAAAAAATTAAATTGAGAGTGCGGAACGGGAATAATTTTATTCAAGTTAATTAATCAAAATTTTGTTGTAGATGTGTGTTTAATTCTCTTCTCTTTTGTGAGTGATATTAGCTCTTCTATTGTTTATTTGTATCAAGAAGTGTAATAAGTTTTCTAAACTTAAAGATGGTAAGGCCCCCAAGAGAAAGTTTATAGGGATATTGTCTCCGAGTTTCAAGGTTCGTCTTTTAAGATCTAAACGAAATTAAATGGTTTGAAATTTTAGTTGTCGTCAAAATAAATAAAAAAAAAAATCAATTTATGTTAAAATGTGAATTTTTCTCAGAGATGATTTGATAAGAAATCAAATATTGGTTCATATTATTTCTGACATAATTTCATACAAATCATAGTCAACTAGCTTATTCGAGGGAAAGCTAGTTAATTAGAACTGAAGCAACAGGCCCTTAGAATCTTGGACTTAGCATTTCCTCTTTTAGAAAAAAAAACTGTTTGGAAGACACAGACTAAAAATTTGAAAAAAAAAAAAAAAATTCAATAAATTAATGAAATTGTATTTTTATTGATGTTCCACCTTACTCTCCAGTATTTACCCTCTAGCAAACCAGAAACAAGCGCGTATTTTGTCAAACTAAAAAAATCATTTTGGATTATATAAAAATAAATCTTTATTTTATTTGGAAAGGATAGTAATGTATATTTTTTTATCAAATGCATTTTTATTTTTATTCAAAGAAAATGAAGACATCGTCTTTTGTTCAACATATGAATCAACTTTGGTGGGAAAACTTTTTTTTTACTCTATTATAATCACCTGGTATATAAAAAAAAAAAAAACTTATGTCATTAGCTCTTTCGTCTTTTGATCGAAAAAATATTCTCCTCTCTTATGTTAAGAGATAGGAAAAACCTCGAATCTTCCAACTGCCGGCGGAAGTCATTACGAGACTACACACAACAACACAACGTAAAACATGAGGAATTTAAACTGGTTGTAGAAAAGAGAAAAAACGCGCGTTAAAACCAATTAATTTTTTTAAAGATTTTTTCCTAAGAAAAACCATAGTGTCAATATTGATTACAATTTGATATCAGGTGAAATAAATAATCACATATCGTCGCTTGCAACACGTAGTGACGTATCTCAAAAAAATCAAAAATTGAGATACAACGGGTATGGCCTTCTTTACATTATCACAAAAGTGACGAATCTGTATTTCCATGTTTTTTCGTATTATTTAGGTTTTTTAGTTTTGCGTATCTATACATTTAATATAATAACACGAACTATAAACACCTCTCCTGAAAAATGATAGAAACTGAGATACGCCACTACGTGTTTCAGGCGACGAAATTTCGTCATTAACATAATATGTGTATGGCCACAGATGCCAAAAAGACTTACAAAAAGAAAAATAATCTTAATATGAAAAATCTGGTGTCGAGATATATTTAGTTTCCACCGATAATTTAAATTCAAGATGTAAATTTTTTTTTTTTAACACTCACACTTTTTTCTCACTCACACTCACACACACATTCACACTGTCTTTTCGGCAACTCAGGCCATATAAGACATTTACGATAACCGTTATTGATTTAATATACATATTGGGGTCCAGGCATTCTTATTTAAGCCATTTGGTATCCAAATGGCTTAAATAAAATCATCGGACTGCCTGGGGTCCGAACCCGCGACTTTTGGTATATGAGGTTGGCACGATGTAAAATTTATAAATATGGGAAAATATTTATATTTTGTTACCATGGCAACCATTTCTCCTACTTATGAAGTACAAGAGTAGCCCCCGGGTGTGGCGTAGTAGGTAGAGTGCCTACCTCCTATACCAAACGTCGCGGGTTCGAACCCAGGCAGTCCGATGATTTTATTTAAGCCATTTGGATATCAGATGGCTTAAATAGAAATGCCTGAACCCACAATATATATATTACTTACAACGGTTATCGTCAAAGTCTTAAATGGCCTAAGTTGCCGAAAAGACTCTGTGAATGTGTGTGTGTGAGTGTGAATGAGAAAAAAGTGTGAATATTTTTTTTTATTAAAAAAAAAAAAAAAAGTACAAGAGTAAAGTGTGCTTCAAACAATGTTGAGAGCAAATTGAGAATATATACATTTGAAAGAGCATCTAAAAAATAATTGATTTTTGAATTTTAATCAAAATCGTTGGAGCAAATTTTGAGAAAATCGAAAAAAAAAAACATCAATAAAGTACTAGTACTCTTTGACCGATTTGGTTCAAAAGCTTAGTGTCATGTCCCAGGGGGAAGGGGGCCTGTCTAACGTAAATATAAAATTTCAACATCCTAGCTCTTTTCGTTATTGAGATATTTTGTTCATACACACAGACAGACAGACAGACCATGTCGCGAAAACCCGACCTCAAAACGTATATATCTATAAAAATCTCTGCATCGAATTTTTGACATGAATCCAAAACTTTCTCTCTTTATATATTAACATATATATAGAGGTAAGAGAAATTAAAAATATATTTTAGGCCTGATTATAAAGAACTAATTTTTTGATTTTTTTTTTGGTTTCTATGTTTTAAAATGTTTTGCTATTAAAATGAAAATGGACTCTGACTGTATAAGTTTAATCTCTAATTATATTCAACTTGAACTTGTATGGTGAGCTTGATGAGAAGCCGTTAGTGCAATCTACATAGCCATCATGCATGAATAGGAGGATAATTGCCCCCTCCTCCCACCATCATCCCTTTCCATCGAATGGGTAACTCGACAAAAAAAAATTTCAAATAAACCAATTAACTTATTTTAGAAAAAAAAATATGCCTGTTTGTTTTTCGATATATTTACCATTTTAAATTTAAATTAATATAAAGTCTATGATGTCATAAATAAGGGTAAGTTGCCTATACTATAATATATTATATTGTATACAAGGGAGGGTCTAAATATTACAAATTAAAAAAAAAAACGTATAAGTGAGCTCCGGATAGTCGATATTTTTTAGTGTTTTACTTCACAAGGATTAACTTAAATTGTTTGATTAGGCAGTAGTAGTAAATAGTCTTTTTGTTTTTTGAAAATATTTTAATTAGACTTTTTCGCCAAGGAACTTTTCTTCACCAGGCTGTTTTTGGCATACAATTGCTCTAAAAAAGTTGATTTTTGGATTTTAATCAAAATCGTTAGAGCTAATTTTGAGAAAATCAAAAAAACTGAAAAAGTAAAATTAGTAAAGTACTAGTACTTTATGGCCGATTTTGTTTAAAAGCTTATTTTCAAGCTCCAGGGGGGTGTCTAACTTAAATATAAAATTTCAGCATCATAGCTCAATTCCTTCATGCTTAAAATTAAACACAGACAGACACAAAGACAAACCATGTTGCGAAAACCCCTTTTTTGAAAAACTCGACATCGAATTTATGACATGAATTCAATACTTTCTCTCTATATATATTAACATATAAAGAGGTAAGAGAAAGTAAAAAGTATTGATGAATAAAGGATAACTGTGAAATGTTGTCTTTTTCCGCATCTGAGGTCATTTAGACCCCTTAGCCCTAGAAGCAAGATTCAGGGGTCAAAAAAAGCTTAATTAAAATATTTCCCAAAAAATGAATATGTAGCCTACTACTTTTTTCAAAACTTTTAAAAAATAAATATTAAAAAATTGGCCCGGGCTTGGCGTAGTTGGTAGCGCGGCTACCTTGTATACGAAGAGTCGAGGGTTCGGATCCCAGGCAGTCCGATGATTTTTATTTAAGCCATTTGGATACCAAATAACTTAAATAAGAATGCCTGAACCTCAAATAAATATAACTTATATTAATAAATACTAGTATCGTTTAAAGTCTTATATGGCCTAAATTGCCGAAAAAGACTGGGTGTATGTGTGTGTGAATGTGAGTGTTAAAAAAAAAAATATTAAAAAATTATTAAATGTAGCTATTAATTCAGTCATAGATTATTTAATTAAGAAAGTTTGCTGTTGTAATTTCTTTAAAAATTCTTTTGAGCCGAAGTTTTGGACTCGCTGGAATCCAAAGTCAGATTGAAATATATATATTTATAAAATATGGTGTGACTGGCGCTCAGCACATAACTTTCATCTTACTTCGGAATCGAAAGTTGCTTACTGTGCTTGTCACAACAGATTTTTTGAATAAATATTTAGTTCCCGACAGTAGGGACCAATTGAATTCAAGATGTAAAATTTATAAGTATGGGAAAATATTTATATTTTGTTACCATGGCAACCATTTCTCCTATCCTTCCCTATGAAATACAAGAGTAAAGTGGTCTTCAGAAGATTTCAATCGCAAAATGAGAATATACACTTTAAAGAGCATCTAAAAAATAATTGATTTTTGAATTTTAAAAAAAATCGTTGGAGCAAATTTTGAGAAAATCGAAAAAAACTGAAAAAGTACATCAGTAAAGTACTAGTACTCTTTGGCCGATTTTGATTAAAAGCTTATTTTTCCGGTCCCGGGGGTGTTTAACTTAAATATAAAATTTCAACCTCCTAGCTCCAATTCCTTCATGCTTAAAATTGAACACACACCACCACCCACCCACACCCACCCACCCACCCACCCACCCACCCACACGACAGACCATGTCGCGAAACCACTTTTTTGGATTCAGGGGACCTCAAAACGTGAAGATCCATCAAAATCCTCGACATCGAATTTTTGACATGAATCCAATACTTTCTCTCTATATATATATTACATATATACATAGGTAAGAGAAAGTAAAAATTAAAACCAACATCTTTTATTAACCAAGAATATATCTACCTGTTTATGAGATTACAATATTTATTGGCTGCCAGTCTCTCCATCTGAAACCTTCCCTAATATAACTTATAAGCCATAACAACAATATTAAAATTGGACTATTTAATATAATTACAATTATATGAATTTTACGATCAATACGTGATATTTTTAATTGCTTATCGATTATTTTAAGTTAATAAATGAAGAATTGTCAACATCGTATTTGAAAAATATGAATGCATCGATTAAATTTTCCACCCTTCTTGAAATGGATTAATTAAAGAAGTTCTCTTAAAAACAGAGAATCGCATATTTTAAATAAATTAAGAGTTTAATTCAAAACTTAACATTAAATGGCGGACGATTATCTTTGAGGCATTTAACGACTTTACAACTCTTGGCAAAATATGTATACTAATATAATCTCATTCGCTAATTTAATCTAATTCAGCTATGATATAATCATAATAATAATACAAATAGAAAGAAATTAAAAATTAAATTATTATGCCGAATTTATATTAGCATCCAAATAATAATAAAGACTTTCCCTCCCTGGGAAAGATAAATGAAATGATATTATATTATATTAAAGAATATATTATTTAGATGAGTATCATGTTAAAAAATCTTGTTAAAAAAAGGGGATTTTGGAATAAAATGTAAAATTTATACATGTATTAAAATAAATAAATAACACTCTAAATAATTAACATTTTCATAATTTAGATCCATTGTCAAGATTATTTCCATGGGGAAAATATCCCATGCTTCTCAGGTAGATTTCCTGTAGAAAATATGAACGTTTGCCCTAAATTATTTTATAAAAAAAATCTTTGGGGGATGATTCAAAAAAAGATTTCATTTCACAAAAGAGAATGGATATTTTATAAAATGCTCTATGTAAAAATATGGAGATATTAGTTGATATTTTATTTAATTGAAAAAATGAGCAAATTAAATTCCTGACGTTTTAATATTGCGTTGCGATCAGCATTGAAAGTTGCCTATCTCCACGGGGTCACCTTTTTAGAACAAAAATTAAAATTTTTATTTAAAATATTGTTATTTTAAAAGAGGGTAAGTAATTGACAACTTCTAAATTCCTTGGGGAAGATCGGAAGGTGTTTCAATAAAGTCTTGTTAGTTAAAAAATTTTAAAAGTATTTATGTAGCAGAAAGTGAATGAAAATGGAATAAAAAACTATTTTTGTACCAATGTTTTTGAGAATGAGACAATTTATAGATAGATTATTTGACTAAACTTTTTAAATAGATAACGTAAAAATTGATTAAATTAAATTCAAATATTGAAAAAATAGCGTTTTCATGAAAAAATAACATAAACTTTATTTTTGACGTTATATTGCTTGGGGGAAAAAAATAAAAAAAAAACTTTAAACAAGAGTTAAAATTTGTTTATATTTTGAAATATTTAGTATTTAGCATGGCGTAAAGCGATCGTAATGCACTTTATTTTTCTATAAAAAAATCTTTGTGGCTATGAAAACAAGAGTAAACTTTACAAAGACCATCATATTTTAATGGATAAAAAATTATTTCGAAACATAATAAATATTTCCATTTACACTCTAACAGAGAAAAAGGGTTAATTATCGGATGATAGTTTATCGAAATTACCCGGATTTTTAGTGAATGATGAGTTTATTTAAGCGAAAAAAAGAAAATATACTGAATTTAAAATGTCTGAAGAAAGACACCAAGTCATATCAAAATATCCTGCAAGTTGGACAAATCATGTTCTTTGTTCATGTATATTGTTTTAATGAGTTAAAAAGAAGATAAAAAATTTTATTCTCCTTTATGAAATCAAATTTGAAAGATACACAATCGATCACATTATTGTGATTATACTTCCGTTGATGAAAAGTCGAAATGTATGTCAAGTTTATTTTAAAAATAAAAAATTGGAAACTAGAGTTTTTTATTCGTATCTTTCTAATTTGATTGATACTATCACTTCACTATGATAATGTTTCAACTAGATCCCAGATCAATAGACGCGTTTTTTTTTTTTTTTTTTTTAACATTCACACTTTTTTCTCAATCACACTCACACTCACACACACATTCACACTGTCTTTTAGGCAGCTCAGGCCATGTAAGACATTTACGATGACCGTTATTGATTTAATATACATATATGGGGTCCAGGCATTCTTATTTAAGCCATTTGGTATCCAATTGGCTTAAATAAAATCATCGGACTGCCTGGGGTCCGAACCCGCGACGTTTGGTATACGAGGTTAGCACGCTAACCTCTACACCAAGCCCCGAGGGCTTAGACGCATGTTTAAAAACTGAGAACAATATTTATTTAGTAATTGAAGATTTGAATCATTTTAAATTATTTTAAAAATTATATTTTATCAATTTAAAAAACAGCCAAAATAAATGAAAAAAAAAAAAATTTTAAATTGAAAAATTAAATCTCACAATTATTTTTTTATAATTCGTCATATATGTTAAATTTCAACTTTCCTATTTTTTGTCAACAAAACTTGTAGTTGGATCTGTGTTATGAACCGCAACAACATGTCGCTTGCTGATAGAAGAGCGAAAAATTTTGAGAGGATCAAATAAAAATTTTAACACTGAAGTTTGTCTCTCTTATAATCGAAACGTCGATTGAGAAAAATTGATTTCTTTTATTACTTCCTGTCAAGAAATTTCACGCTAAAAGACCGATTGGTTGAAATCTTTTCCAATTAGATACATACTCACAATCTAACAATAATGAAAATTTGAAAGCGTCTCTGCAAGCGACTCTTTTGAGTTTATACTAACAAAAATTCCAGCAAAACACCTATTTTTTTTTTTTTTTTTTTTTTTAAGGTCCTTCTCGGCATCTAAGGCCATTTAGACCCCATCCCTATTTATTTCAAATGATTTGCAGTCAAATCAAATGAAATAAATTTTTCTCGCTTGGGATGGGAAGCGAACCCGGGACTCCGGTGCGAGAAGCTAATGTCTTCCCACTGAGCCACGGCTCCCGGGCAACACCTATTTTATTTTAGAGATAAATTTCAGAATAGAAAGATTTTAATACTAGGCAGTCATATTTATTTTTAAGCGATTAGCCGAGGGGATAAAGCAGTTAAGCCTATAATCCTTAGATGAATACAACTCGAGTTCAAATCTAGCGCATGGTAAAAAAATTATCCAACTCTATTTGAAATGCCTCTTCCTGAGAAGGGAAACGAGAACCCAACTCAGTATCATTCCTACGAAAGTTACCACTCAAAGTAACCACAACGTGTCAAGTCTGACACTAATCAATGAAAAGAAGATTTATTTATATCAATTGGTATTTTTGTTTGATTGAATTGAATTCGAACTTTGACTTATTGTTTTAAATAATGACAATGACCTCTAAAATTTCTCTCTTAAAGAAATATTATTTATATAGAATTTTCATGAAAGTGAATATGAAAATATTTCGTATGCATTGTCCCTTGGCTCAAGTAAATAAGAACAATAATAATAATAAATTCAAATCTTACATATGTGTCAAATAATTTTTCGTTTCTCGGCAGCTTACACAAGTTGCTTACTCGCTTTACTCACTCCTATAAGAGTGATGTATGATGTTTGGATGGCAATATGTTTTAACAACGAGAGTATTTACTCAACAACATATGGAACGGGTTGTCAGTGCGAAAAAATTGATCTATTTTTTTTAACCATACAATAAGAATATATATCCTTTTTTAATATATAATTTAATATTTTCTCCTTTTTTTTGGAAAAAAAAGTTATTGGAAATTATGAATATTCAATCAATCATTCGGTTTTTTTTTTTAAATAAATCATTTAAATATTTCCTAAATGGTAACAGAGATTCAGTTTATTTATATAAAAGGGCGAATTTATATTTCTCTTGAAAAAGAGAGAGCGATTGCCGTAGAAATACGAAATGTTTTAAATTATCTGTCGGGTGAATTGTTTAAAAAAATTTATGGAAATGATGACTTGTGTCATTTTGAAATAAGTAATAATGAAATCTCTAAGATTCTGTTTGGATGTATAAAGGCTTATCCAAGGGCAACGGACTTAACAATTTAAAAATTAGTAGAAGTAATAAAACAGTGAATTAAAATTAAATATACAAATTAAACACTTGGTTATTTGTTTTAATTATAAAATTAACACTTGATACGTATTTCGACAATTCCTTGTCGTCATCAGATATATGAATGTAAGCACAAGGAATTGTCGAAATACGTATCAAGTGTTAATTTTATAATTAAAACAAATAACCTAGTGTTTAATTTGTATATTTAATTTTAAATATTTCAACGAGAACCTACGGTCGAAAGTTTAAATCTCTAATTTTTTTAATTTTATCATTAAAAAAAATCTATCCAAAGTAGTTTTTTATTTTTATTGGGATCCAGCATTGTCAAATCCGAGTAGTAGACAATTCCTGGCATATAAGCTCTCTATTGAGATAACATGAAAATATAAATCGGTTTTTGACAGGTTTATAGAATAGAGACTGGTCACATTTTTTTTTGAAATTTCACTTAAAAGAAAACAATCTCTAGCCAAAAATTTAATTTTCTGTGGAAAGAAACAATTCAAGATGTGGATTTTATAGTTGGATAATATTGTAGTTGATGTGTGAAGAAAAGAATAGCAGCTAGTTATATAGTATATTTCGTTTATTAAGGCCTTCAATGCTGATGTTTAGGTCTTGGTTAAAACCATCATCAGAGAAAGAAACAATGAATTTATAAAAAATATTTTGTTCGAAAATAGAAGCAATCAATACATCTATTTTAATTCAAAAACAAATTTTTGAAGAAAAAAAGAAGAAATGTAAATAACAGGAAAACACCCCCTCTGGATTCGTCTTTAATTGAATATAAAATATTTTAAAATATACTTATTTACATTCGGGTTCTTTAACCTCCTTTTAATCGTGATTAAATTTATCTCTCCCAATGAGATTTTCTAAGAATTTGTTGACTTATCGAATATTCTTTTAATGAAATCTTTCACAAAAATCTTAGTAAGGAGAGATGAAGAGGATAGTAGGCTACAATATGATAAAGAAAATGAAATTATTATTATTATAAATTTATTAATTGTAAAAAGCAATTTAATGACTTGGTTTAACTAAAGTATTTTATATTATGCAAACATCAAATAGTTCGTTAATCCAAGTATTTTTTTTTAACACTCACACTTTTTTCTCATTCACACACACACAGTCTTTTTGGCAGCTTAGGCCATATAAGACTTACGACTTAGGATAACCGTTATTTTATGAAAATCCAGGTCCAGGCATTTCTATTTAAGCCATCTGGTATCCAAATGGCTTAAATAAAATCATCGGACTGCCTGGGTCCGAACCAAGGGCGTCCGCAGGATTTTTTGCAGGGGGGGGGGGGCAAGTCACTTCCAGATAAGTTAAAAAAAACGTATTTTGATATTAATAATGTTATACATCTCTTAGTATTTAAAGCTTTCTCACCGCGGCAAGGTGGATGTATACTGTGAAAGGTTTTTTTGTATTTTTTTTTGTTTTATACATTTTTTTGTATCATTTTAATTTTCCAGGGGGGGGGCAAGTGTCTGGTTGCCCCCCCTGCGGACGCCCATGGTCCGAACCCGCGACGTTCGGTATAAGGTAGGCACGCTACCAACTACACCAAGCCCGGAGGCGTTAATTCAGGTTATTTTAAAGTTTCAATAAATTAAATTTTGCCCAACATATTGGAATTTGAAAAAGTCCTAAGTAAAGAAAATTGTTAAATTTATATAATTGAACAATAAGAGAATATTTAAGGGAATGATGAAGAAGAACATTCCAAAAGAAGACGTTGCCCGGAATGGGGGCGAAATGGGAGTTTAAAAAATAATAGAATTAGACAAAATTACTCTCTATTTGGAAAAATAAAGAAATATAAATAAAATGTTTGAGAAGATTACTTGAAATAGTCAACATTAAGAGAAAAAATGTGACAACATAGGTAAAAATATGGTTTAAAAAAAGGTCTAACGCTATGACCAAATGGATTAGCAAGAAAGAAGGTACCTCTTAAATCTTAGATATCTCTTACCTCAACAAAAAAATAGTTGAAATTAGAAAGATAAATAAATTTAATCATTTTAAGATTTTTCAATGATTAACTTCCAAAAAGTTGAAAACATAATCACCTTGGCTTTCCAATCCTTTCTCAAATAGTTAAAAAATTGTTTAATAATATAAAAATAAATGTCACCATACGGAAAACATTTTGATTTGTTTTAAAGTGTTTCATTTTAATGGTTGTCATGTTATCGAGGTCTTTAAATAAGCATTTATATAACAAAAATTTGACATTTTAACCATGCGTGAAGTGCTAAAATTTCGTATCAATAGTTGAGGAATATTTTTTTTTTTTTTTTTTTTAGTAAATATTGGCCAAAATGTCAACAGGAGAGCATTGACAGATTGATTAAAGAAAAACCCTTTCACTGTCAGTGTCCTCATTTTTTTTTTTCACGTAGCCGCTCACCTGATAGCCGTTGGCGCTATCTCCAGCGGATGCAGACGGGTTTTCAGCATTTTCCAAACGAAGTCTGGCCCTCTCGACCCTAGCAAGTGTAGGTGAGTCTAGAAGTGATGGCGAGGCGCTCCCAGGCGTTGAACAGGTGGCCCCGTCTACGAGCATGATCACAATATTATTTATCACTATTAGATGTTAACCGGCGACCGCGCGGCGGCCAACTGACTTGTATCAGCGTGTTACATGCGAGACGTGAGAGCGCGCGCGTCGGTGCTGCCACCGGACGTGGAATCACCCAACTAGTAGGGAGGGGGGGGGGGGTATTCAGTTATGTGGAGTGGGAAAAGAGGTGGTAGCGGGGGGTGAGAAGTCCCGACCACTGAAATTGCCGGATTTGTCAATAAGGATGAAAAACAACTTGGGATAAACAAAAGAAAAAGATAATTTCGATTTATAAGGCTTGCGTTTTTTTTTTTTATCTCCTCCAATTTCGTTTCGAACCAAGTTGATTATTTATGGGCAAATATATTTGATAACTAGAATTTATTATAAGGGTCTTAAATAATTTTTTTTATTCTAGTTGTTACAAGAAATGACCACAAGACCGCAATACTCTTTCTAATAATACATTTATATTTGGATATATAATTTTAAAAAAGATAATGATTAAAAAAAAATTTTTATACAAAACTTATTATTAGAATAATAATAATTAGGGGATAAAAAAGGAATGAACAACGACAACAAAAACAACAGGTGACAGATGGGGAATATGGGCGCCCGCGAGAGGGGACAAGAAAGTGTAGGCACATACCTGGCAAATAAGAATTGGTTTGAAAAATATACCTTAAGGACCTCCCTCCAATAATTATTATAAAAAGAAGTAATAAAAAAATAAATTTTTCTTTAATGAATCATTTAAGATAAGAAAAATATATTTTTGACATTCACGGAAAGAAAATGATAAATTATATAATTTTTATTGATAAGAGGCGTCATCATCAAAGACTTCCAGCAATCACGAAACTAATTACTCTTACATAAATATTTTTTAAGAAACAGAAACTCAATGATCTTGATAAGGGGTATATGGATAGGATTACCATAATTTATTGAGGCCAAACAGACGACTTCCGGGGGGTCTGGATGTAAGGACAAATTTTTGAAAATTAGGCACTAAAATCTGCGTTTTTAGATATGCAAAATATTATCAAACTTAGCTTGATTTATAACCTTTTTAAATTAAAAAATCTGGCTCACAGCACTTGCCCTTCGGTAAGTGAAAGTTGTGCGCCGTGCTGGTCACACCAGATTTTTTGTGTCGAGATATATTTTGTTTTGCATAGCACCTTTGTTTCAAACTTGGCCACCTTCATTTCATAAGTAAAAAGTAAATAAAATGTATTGGATTAATGCATTGAGATTTATTCACCCAACAAACAATCTCACCCATTATTTCCAGAAACAATTAAATCGAGCAAAAAAAAAATAATAATAAAAAAAACAATAAAATTGTTTTCTATTTTTATTATATTCACAAGATGCCCTCGGGGCTTGGAGTAGAGGTTAGCGTGCTAACCTCGTATACTAAACGTCGCGGGTTCGGACCCCAGGCAGTCCGATGATTTTATTTAAGTCATTTGGATACCAAATGACTTAAATAAATGCCTGGACCCTAAATAATATATATTCATAACGGTTATCGTCAAAAGTCTTAAATGGCCTAAGTTGCCGAAAAGACTGTATGAATGTGTGTGTAATTGGAAGTGTGAATGAGAAAAAAGTGTGAATGTTTTTAAAAAAAAAAAAAAAAAAAAAAAATATTCACAAGATAATAATAATGGGTCCCTGAGCGATTTTATTATATTCATCAAATTAATGAAAAAGCCCCCGGGCTTGCCCTTGTTGGTAGCGCGTCTACCTTCTATACTGAACGTCGCGGGTTTGGACCTTAGGCAGTCCGATGATGAGAAATGCCTGGACCCCCAATAGATATTATCATATATAACGGTTATCGTAAAGTCTTATATGGCCTAAGTTGCCGAAAAGACTGTATGAATGTCTGTGTGAGTGTGAGTGTGAATGAGAAAAAAGTGTGAATGTTTAAAAATAAAAATAGTAAAAATAAAACCAAGGCGAAAAATAAAAGCCTATTATTTTTTCGGCTTTTCGAGTGCCGATCGTAGTCATCATCAAGACCAAATTGATGTTAAAATCTTAGTAAGATTTAAACTTTCGACCGTTGGTTCACGTTGAAACATTTTGTAAATTAAAATTAAATATACAATTTAAAAAATTATTTGATTTAAAATTCTATTTAATATCAATTTTCCTGATGATGATCGGCACTCGAAACATCGACAAAATTTAGACTTTTTATTTTTTGCCTTGGCTGACCCCACACTCTCATATTAAAATAATCCAGTCACAAAGAAACAACAACTAATTAATGAGGGAAGTATTTACTGTCTTCAATAATTTTAATTCCCTTATCGAGATAATTGAGCCTTTATTTATTAAATATAATTTATGTAAGTGTAATTAGTATAGGGTAGTGATTGCTGGGAGCAGAGCCGTGGGTCGCCGGAGCGGTGCCCTGGCACCAGGAGCCGAACGATAAAGGTGCCGAAAATATTAAACAAATATATTAATTTATACAAGTAAACGAAGGAATGAAATGGAAAAGCAGCCAGGTAGGAAGCCTCTATTATTAAATAAAACTCCTTTAGCACAAAAAGTTTCGGTCAATTTTATTGTGCCTTCTTCAGTTGTATAAGAATTTTTAAAGTATAGAGTTGTTTAATAAGTCTGTCATAAGCCAGTCATTTACAATAGCCTATATTTTTTTTTTACCCTTTTCGGCTACTGAGGCCATTTAGGGGTTTGACTTTATTAAATAAATGTTTAAATACATGTTATCTATGGCTACCCAAGGACGTTCAACACTTTGATTGCTCGGGGTCACCAATCCTAAGTTTCCCCTCAATCGCCTGTGCTTGGCATCGCAACCGCAAAATATTTTGCCATTGAGCGTTTTGCTCAATCGGTGCTCCGGTTGGCTACGAGCAAAACGTTTTGCTCTTGAACAAAACGTTTTTGTTCAATCCGTGTGTTTTATTAAAAAAATGCTTATAAATTAATATAGGCCTATTTCATTTTTGTTTTATTTCTTTTATATATTTTTATTATTTACTTTTATTATTTTTAAAACAAAAATATAGATATTGGCCATATATTCGTATATATGTATATAGATCTAAAGAATTTCGGAGGGGGGGGGGCCTCGCCGCCCTCTCCCCCTTATATACGCCCCCGCTATATATATGTAATATATAGGTAAAAGTAAAAAGTATTACGATCATGTCAAAAATTCGATGTCGAGATTTTTTTTTATTAATAATTTTAAATAAAAGTTTATTCATAAAAACATTTTTTTTTTAATGTAATAAAAAATATAAGAAGGTGGAACGCCATTTAGTCCTCTCGCACCGGACATAGTAATATCACGCTACGGCTCGGGCTGTGAGTCTCAAATTACTTCACTTTCACTCATCAATCTGCTCACAAAAATGTTTAATCCCCTTGGGATAGTTCGAAGGAATTAATAAATTTTCTTTAATAATTTTTGTGAGTATTTATATTATTTGGTGGGCTACACGTTTATTTTTTTATTACAAATTCATGACAAACTGAGTGACCTTATGATGACCTTGGTTGCAAGAGGGATTAAGCCATTCTAAAGAGAAGCAAAAGTTATAATTAATTTATTTTTATTTTATTCTTAAATAAGGAGCTTATTATTTTTAGTCAGTTTTCTACGAATTCCTTATATAAATCGGCTATGTGAAGGGTCGGGGTGTTCAATATATTTGTTGTGAGAAGAAAAGAAAAGCGAGGGAACAACAAGCAATCAGCATATTTTATTCAATTTTTTGTTAAGAAAAAAAGAAGCTTACCATTTGCTTTTTTGGCTATTCTTGTCTTGATTATAATTTCACTAACACTTTAAACAAAATAAACACACACACAATATAAATAACTGTTAACGAGTTTATGATATGTAAAATTTCACGATTAAACTTAAAACTTTTAGCGAAATTCATTTCACACTTTCACTAACACTGTGCCACTAACAATCAAATGGTAGGAAATTAGCTACAAGAGTGAGTGTTGAATTATTCTAGGCGGGAATTAGGACTGCTACTACTTCATTTGTATTAAAATTATATTTTTCTTTATTTAAGCTTTTTTGGAATCGAAGGCCATTTAGACGCCGTCCTTATTTATTTTATTTTTATTTTATTTTTTAAATCAAGAGCGGGCAAGGCCTACGCTTTGAAGAGAGTAACATCATTTGGTCCTTCCCAATGAACTCATATTAAAAGGTTTTTATTATTATTTAAATTTTTGGAAATTTAAAAAAATCAGTTCTTAAAATAAATACAAGGGAATATCAATATTATTGAAAATAATTTATAATAGAAGGAATAGACTGTTTTCTAAGCCTAGTATAAATATTTGTTACTATTATGACTACTTTTAATTGAACATTTTTTTCTATTGAAATAAATTATTTTTAAAAGTTTTTTTTTTCTTTTACTTTTAATTTTATAGACCTTTTTCTTTTATTCATTTTCTATCATGATAGATCGACTTATACTGATAACTATATTATTTAAACAAGCTAAATTTTTTGCGCGCAAATTTAGTTCAAATGATCGGTGGTAGAGGACCTTAACAAGTAATTTTTAACCCGGAGCTGTCAAATCTGAACCCTAGCTTGTTGCTAACTTCAACCTGCAGAAAAAAAGAAAAAACAAGCCGCCATTTTTCTACACATTCAATAACATCATTTTATTTATTCCCTGCATATTTTATACGAAATAATGATTTTAAACTTTGTATAATGTGAATCTGTCTTCTTTTATTCTTTTAGTTTTGGATAAATAGATATAAATAAATAAAAAATAATTTTTTATTTTTAAATTATAAAGATGGATCCTTTAAACAGTGCTCTAAAGGCTGTAAAAGTTCTAAGGGCAAATGTTGGCCAAGTTTTTGAAACTCTAGGAAATGGAGTTCGTAGTGAACACGGTGAAGAAGGAAGAGATGCTAGATTTTTACTTGAACTAGAAGAACTCGCCTCAACTGTTAACAATAACATCAGGTTTAAATTATTTTCTTTATCACATTTTTTTATTATTACTTTATAATTTATACATTTACAACTTGTTTTATTTGATAGGGATGTCGAGAATGCAGCAGCCAATCTAGTTGCACCTCCTGGAGCATTCAATTTGGCTAATACAACATTTTTAAGTCAAGAGAGTCTTTTAGAACGGCAAATGTTGTATCCTCAATTAGTGACCTCTTATAAATGGATTGACAAAGTAAGCTCATTTACATGGCAGATCTCATATTAATAATTAATTAAAACTAGTATAATTAAGGTAACAAACAAGAAAAGAGAGGTATATATATATATATATATATATATATAATGAAAAAAACCTTACAGAACATAAGTGTCCTAAGTTCGACACCTATCTCCCAGACCACAAGCTTAACAGATTAATTATATATATATCTCCTTTTAGATCTAATAAGGAAAACCTCTGAGACATCCCCCTGCCATATTCCCATACTTTTGGGTTCCCGAAAACACAGCCTCTACTTCCTAATCCAACACTCTTGAAAAAACCTCCAACTTCGAGTCAATCACAACAAACAAAACGGCTTAACCAGAGAAATTTTATGATTATATAATATATAATCTATATATAATAATATATTATATGTGTGTGTGTTCTGGAAGACTTCCGCGACCTGGTGTATGCGATGATAAGTTTTCTCGGGTAAAGTTGAGTTTGATGTTGAGATTTACTCGACGTTTCGGCTCTCCTTTGGGAGCCATTTTCCAGATAGAAGAGGGATAGAGAGAGAGACAAATCCAAACCTCTAAGGCATCCACCAAACAGTCCTGGGGACCATCAAGACTGCGACTCTGTAAACAACCCTCCTCCATCATTACCTCCTAACTCCCTTCTCTCTTGAAAATGTCTCCAAAAGTAGAGCTGAAACGTTGAGTAAATCTCAACATCCAACGCGAATTAACCCAAGAAACTTTGCATATATATATATATTTTTATAACTATAATCTTGTTTGATATTTAAGATAATAGAGAAAATCAAAAAAAAATACGGAATGAGTATAATGTATTATCCTGTTGACCTATATTTTACCTTGAACTACATCTACCAGTGTGCAAAATAAAATATGAATATACAGGGTTAAGAATGAAATGAATTTATTAAAAAAATAAAAAACCCAAGACATGCCATATTTGCTCGCCAAAAGCGAGCAAGGGAGTCCAGGGGGCTCAGCCTCCTGGCAAGTGGGAAAGCCCACCGAAGACGGGCTTTGCCACTTGTAGTATAATAAAATAATTTCATTTGATTAATTTTAGGTTCATGAATATGGAAATCTTGCAGTAACGTTATTAAGTCAAAACTCATTAAAAAGATCATATATAAATTCAAGTAGTATAAAAAGAAGAAGAACCACAACGAGTAGCCACAATGTGCTTCCTCAGTAAGTACATATTTATAATACAATTTAATTATATAATGTACCAAATTTTTCCAATTTTTTTTTTTTTTTTAGAGTTGTAGATGGTGTAATAGGATCAATTGATCGCTTATTTACTGATATGAAAGTAACAGTTTCAAGACCCTTTGCTACAAACGCAGTATTACAGGTAATTAATTATATACATATATATATATATCGTCGGTACCACCGCAAAACTATCACATTTTTGAGAAATGCAGATAATAGGCATTTAATGTTGCAACCTTTTGAATAAATCGAATTCAACTGAAATTGAATCAAACTGTTAAAACATGTTAACTATATATATACGAAATAACGTATTCCATCTAAAAGTGCATCATTATGGGCGTACGTATTAAAAAACAAAAAAATCAAAAAATGTGATATTGAAAGTTTTGCTCTGGTACCGACGATATCTACTAAAAGCATCGTCTTTTAAAGTTCGTTTTCATAAGGCTAAGTATTCTATATTTTCTCCACACATTTTTTTAACAGAGAAAATCAGAAATAGTATTAAAAAATATTACTTTTTATTAACTGAAAACAATTCTCCAGAAGTTTCTATGTTTAATAACACTGTGCTACAAGAAAAAAAGCCCCGAGAAAATTCCTTCAGATTCTTAAGTAAAATGACCTCCTGAATATAAATATGACCTTCGTTTTCCCGCAGCACGTACCGTTTTCGGGGGGTAGCCCCCTACTTATTTCCACCCCTTTTCGTTAATTATAGGGCCACAAAAAAAAATTTGGAGGGATGAAAAGGAATATTTTAGCCATAACATTTCTTCAGAAGGTCTAGAGAAGTGAAAAGTTAAAAAAAGATCAGCTCAAAAAAATGAAAGTTAGCCGCATATTTGCCAATTTGACCAACTGAGCTGTGAATCTTCCATCTTCTTGCAAGGGCTTCGGAATCGCTCACACCCCACCCGCTTTATCCTATATATTTTTTTTTTAGTTGAGAGATATTCACGGAAGGGTGAGGTGGGTCTGTCAGCTGGAATATGTAGAAAATCAGTGAAAAAATTGTGAAAAAATCAGAAAATGATCATTTTTAATGATTTTTTTGCATTTTAAGGGACAAAATCCTCCCCCACATCCTCCCCTTGGATCCAAATGTTAATGTTTTTTAACTTTTCACTTCTCTAGACATTCTAAAGAAATGTTAAGGCTAAAATATTCTTTTTCATCCCTCCAAATTTTTTTCGTGGACCTATAATTAACGAAAAGGGGTGGAAATAAGTAGGGGGCTACCCCCCGAAAACGGAACGCGCTGGGGGAAAACCAAGGTCATATTTGGATTCAGAAGGTCATTTTACTTAAGAATCTGAAGGAATTTTCTCGGGGCCAGAAAAAAAAGTTTCATTTTGTAGCACAGTGTAATTAATGATATAATATAATCAATCGTTGAAATGAAGAGGAAAGAAAAGCAGCCGGGTAAGGAAGCCTCTATTGTTAATCATAAACTTTTTTAATATAAAACATTTCGGCCAGTTTTATTGTGCCATCTTCAGTTGTATAAGAGTTTTTAAAGAATAGAGTTGTTAATACGTCTTTCCAAAGCCAGTCATGCAAATATATTTGCTAGCGTGCTGGCCAACTATACCAAGGCTCGTGGGTTCTGATCCCAGGCATTATTTAAGCCATTTGAATACCAAATGGCTTAAATAAATATGCCTGGACCCCCATTATATATATATTGTTAAAAATACGAGTATCGTTTAGTCTTATTAAATATATCTATGACTCGTTAAGTCCAAATCGGGGTATTTTGAATACTATTATTCAAATATACAGATCTCCTGTGGCCTGGTGCATTGGACAGCACGCCTATGCCCCGGAAAGGCGGAGATCCTGGGTTCGATTCCCTGGGGCCATGGGATGTTTGGCCTCACCAATAAACAACTCTCACAGTTTTGTTAAATATATAGACTATATATATATATATATTTGCATTGTTTTATAGATAGGCTGACTGGCTTATGGACAGACGTATTAACAACTCTATTCTTGAAAAACTCTTATACAACTGAAGATGGCACAATAAAATTGGCCGAAACGTTGAGTATTATTAATAATAGAGGCTTCCTTCCTGGCTGCTTTCCTCTTCATTTCAAGTTGAGTTCTACAAGTTTTACACAGTCATTTCCTTCATTAATTATATATTGTAATCATTTATTTTTAGATAAATCTAGGCCATATTTTAAGAGCTGTTGTGGCTTTTAAAGGACTTATGATTGAATGGGTTGTGGTAAAAGGACAAATGGAAACTTTGGATTTATGGCAAGAATCACGACATAAAGTTTTTCGCAAAGTTACAGAGAATGCTCATGCTGCTATGTTACATTTTTATTCACCTACTTTACCAGAATTAGCCGTTAGATCATTTATGGTAAGTCTTAATATTCTCTACTTTTATATATGGGGCATTCCACGCCAACTCGACCACTTTTGAACCCGACCATTTTTGATTTTGCTGAAACTTTGTCATCTTTTTGTACCCTATTGAAAACGTGTTTGAGAATTTTTTCAGATTTTACGACCCAGCCAAAAAAAGTTATAGCCTTTTCAAAAAACATCGATTTTTTTTTAAATAACCGTAAAACTGTTAAAAATTAACTTATCGGGACGATTTTTTTTTTGAAATTTTTGTCTTTAAATGTACTTTTCAGAAAAAAATATGACAAAATTTTACAGATTCATCTTGAACGTTTTTTTTGACATTTTCGGAAAAAACGAAAATTTCGGGATGAATGACACTTTTTTTTAATTTTTTTTTTTTATAAAAAACTTTGATTTTTTCTACAAATGCTCAGAAAATTTCAGAGTGGGATTATTTCGCGTTCTATTTTTTTTTTATTTTTGAAAAAAAAAAAATTTTTTCTCCGCTTATTTATCATGATGGTGCTCTTAAATTCTTCCAGGATTGACTGAGATTCTAGAAAATTGAAGAAAAATAATAATAATAATAGTTAGGGGTGATGAAAATCGACAAAATTCCATTTATCCTGAAAAAATTAGAAATTAGTTGTGTATTCAACTACTGAAGTATTTGAAGCGTCAAGTAAAAGCTTAGAAACATGGGCGTAACTAGGGGGGTGCCAGGGGGCCTGGCCCTCCCAGAAGCTCCTTACCCCAAGAAAAATTGAGAAAATATGGGGCTTTCCAGGGCCACCCGAAGATGGCTGGTCGCATGGCCCCCCTTCAATTTTTCTTGGGGTAAGGAGCTTTTGGGAGGGCCAGGCCCCCTGGACCCCCTAGTTACGCCCATGTTTCTAAGCTTTTACTTGACGCTTCAAATACTTCAGTAGTTGAATACACAACTAATTTCTAATTTTTTGAGGATAAATGGAATTTTGTCGATTTTCATCACCCCTAACTATTATTATTATTATTTTTCTTCAATTTTCTAGAATCTCAGTCAATCCTGGAAGAATTTAAGAGCACCATCATGATAAATAAGCGGAGAAAAAAATTTTTTTTTTTCAAAAATAAAAAAAAATAGAACGCGAAATAATCCCACTCTGAAATTTTCTGAGCATTTGTAGAAAAATCAAAGTTTTTTTAAAAAAAAAAAATTAAAAAAAAAGTGTCATTCATCCCGAAATTTTCGTTTTTTTTCCGAAAATGTCAAAAAAAACGTTCAAGATGAATCTGTAAAATTTTGTCATATTTTTTCTGAAAAGTACATTTAAAGACAAAAATTTCAAAAAAAAAATCGTCCCGATAAGTTAATTTTTGACAGTTTTACGGTTATTTAAAAAAAAATCGATGTTTTTTGAAAAGGCATAACTTTTTTTGGCTGGGTCGTAAAATCTGAAAAAATTCTCAAACACGTTTTCAATAGGGTACAAAAAGATGACAAAGTTTCAGCAAAATCAAAAATGGTCGGGTTCAAAAGTGGTCGAGTTGGCGTGGAATGCCCCATATATAGTATGAAGATTAAATCTATAGCGTTATTGTGTACAAAATTTCTGCCTGAGTCCGAAAAAGACATTTGAGACGAATGTTGGGCCCAGTGTATGATTGGCCTATTTAAAGCCATGCGCATCACACTGTCTTCGACAAAATATCTGGTTGTTGCCTTGTCAGTTACTGTTGGGTCTTGCCGGAAGTGGGATCTAATTAATACCTTCTAGATGCTTTTTTTTTTTTGAAATTTATAGACTAGTGGCTGCTGTGTCGATCTAGATTTTACAAATAGTTTATATTTTTGCCACCCATTTAAAGGTTGGGCGATGGTTGAAATTCCTTGTTTACAATGAATTTGGTTGCAGTTCTCTTTTCTTGCTGGTTGCTTAGGCCTAATGCACGTGAGAACAGACAAAACATTATGTATCCGTCGAAATGTTGTCTGATCAGGTCCTGTCCCAGACTGGTTGGAATATTGCAGCAATATTGCAAATCTTGCACAATATTGACAATATTACTGTAATATTCCAAGCTGTCTGGGCAGACTCCAATGAAAAAATTCATAGGCATAAAATAAAGAATATCAATTTTTTTTTTATTTAAATGAAATAAAAATAATAGATTTGTCTTATTTAAACAAAATTAGGTATTAAAAACAGTAAAACGGGATTAATAATGGCGAGGACAGAAGAAGAGGTATTAAAAACAGTGGAGGAACCTTCGCTCTCTAAGATTGTCTGTCCTATTTTATTTACTATAGATCATATCTTTAGCTTAAATATAAAAAAATTAAGTATTATTATATATTACAATAAAATAATTATTTACTTTTCAGACTTGGTTTCACAGTTATATAACATTATTTAGTGACCCTTGTAAAAGATGTAATATGCATTTATACAATGCTGTTCCACCAACTTGGCGAGATTTTCGTACACTTGAACCGTATCATGAAGAATGTAAACTTTAAATAATTTAATATTTTAATGATCTACTCTTTAATTTTTTAGGAATAATTATATTGTATATTATTTTATTTATGTTTCCATTTTTTAAATAAAAGAATTTTAAAATTTTAAAGATTTTTTTATTTTTATACAAAATATAATATCATTGGATGGGTAGGTGGGCGAATGAGACCAAATAAGGATTTGTACAGCAAGACAGAACCTATCACAACATCCATTAAGAAGAGGCGACTGTTATTTTACGGTCATCTCATGAGGATGGAGGATGGACGGTGACCGTCTAACAAAAGGAATCTGAGGTTTCATTCAAACTAAGAAAACAAGGCCGAGATGGTTCGAAGAATGTGAAAAAGATCTTAGGCTGATTGGTATCTCAGAGAGGGAAATTCCTGACAGGAACAAATTTAGAAGATTGGTAATCGTAAGTAAAACAATGTTTCAATTTTCATCATTAAGAATAACTCATAAGGAATCATTATACCCCAGCCAACTAATAAATCAATGTAGTGTCTAATAGTTCGCCAACAATTCCTTATCTCACTGCCACAAACTATATATATATATATATAAATATATATATATATATATATATATAAACTGAAACCTAAGTTGGTAAACAAATAAATTTATTATTATTATTATAATATTATTATATATATAAATAAATATATTTATATATAAGTTGCTCATATATTTATTTATGCGAAGATAAGTTTTTCGGGTATATATATAAATTTATATATGTATATAAGTTAGTCCGGAAATAACTGTCGTATTTCTTTTAAACAATTTTTATACTTTTTTCCTTGTCATTAAATTTTTTGTAGCCTACATAGACCACTCTGACTTTATTACTGTACGTTTCCTGATTCCATAAGATTCAAAAATGGATTTGAATAATATTTTTCATTTTAATTAATACCTATATATGTACATTTTATTAATCATTTTATTGTTTTTAATAAAAATACGAAAAATTTTATTGGAAACTTTTGCAGTTTAAAGTTCTAAAAAATTTCCATCTTCATTTATAAACCAATGAAATAATCACAAGCGTGGTGTTTTCATATTGCAACTCAATCTACATGATACCTCCCTGTGAGAAGCAAATATTTTAACAAATGTATATTATATACAATAAAATTTCAAAAGAGAGTAAAATATGAAAAAAAATGTTCATTGTTTACGGCTGTGCTTTGGCATTCTCTATGGATATTTAATGCTGGAATAGTAGTAACAAGTATCAACTAATTCAATTGAGATTGTCAGAGA
>JAKCPI010022533.1:0-13817 GCA_023213315.1 Euborellia annulipes | reverse complement strand
TGTGAAGTTAGAAACTTAATAAAAGCATTATTTGGACCCTGTTATGCAATAGTGTGTCAAGCGCCAAAAAAAATTAAAAATTGAGTCAATCACGGAATATTGTTTCAAATGCTATAATTAATAGTATTTTTTATGAAATATGTCCTAAAAAAATTTATATTTAATGTTACTTGCAAAATTGACAAAAAAAATTATATATAATCCAATGAAAACAAAAAAACTTTAATGTTAATTTTCTCAAAACTCGGTAGCTTGCGCTTGACACACTAATGCGTAACAGTGTCCATTTATGAAAATTATTAAAAATTAAAATAATAAAAGCTAATTCAATTTTTTTAACAAAAATTTAAAAATTTCTAAAAAATAAATATGTTTCTAATTTCATCCCTTTGTTAAGTAAGCCTTGTACCGAACTTTGAGTCTTACTTGTTAGCTAGCAAACTACGATCTTGGCTCTTATTTAATCATATGATTAAGTTAATTAAATCTGAAAAGTCTCGAAAGTCTTAGTCAACTAGCTTATCCGGGATAGCTAGTTAATATTTATAAGAACTCTAGGCTCCACAAATCAAAAATTTGAAATAATTAAAATATATAAAAAAATATTAAACTTTTTTGGAGGGAGGAACTCCGGGGTTCGTTAAGTCTCTCTGCGACCCTGGACTTATCACTTGTTTTTTGTTAGTTTTCTAAAATGATCTCACTTTATTTGATAATAGACATGGCAAACATTTGTTATGATAAACAAATTTTTAGAATAAATTTTAATTGAATCACAAACCCATTTTGTAAAGTCTACTAACAAGGTCGCAGTTAAATATTCCATTTTCTAACACTTGTTGGTTCCTTACAATCGATTAACGCTTATTAACATGTCTTTATTGATCTTTTGTAGGCATATTACTCATCTTAAATATCCCATTTGCCATAAGAGGGAGAGCTGAGCCGCAGAGAGAGGTAATTTAATGCTAAATTATTTAAGGAAACGTGTCCTTTTCTTCTTTTTGTCTTCCCATTTATAATTCAAAAAGTATTTTGACGAGATATTATTTATATAAATGCGAATCTTGTTCTTAGCCATTACCTTATTTGTCTTTTTTTTTTACATATATCAAGCTGATGCTTGTATTAATACAAGCATAAAACTAAAATTATTAATTTGTATATGCCATAAAGAGCGACCGACAAATATTTAAACAATTCATGGCCAAGTAGACAGAACTCTCTCTTTAGTTCTGTTTACAACGAACTCAATTGGAATTGATTTGTTTAATGTTTTTAATCGTGAGTCTGTTTCTTTAGAGTTCTTTTAAATCTTAAAAATTTATACCCAATAAAAACATGGTAGATGAATGATTGAAAATAATACGCCAGTACGTTAATTATCTAAAAAAAAGTTTATTGTTACTTTCTATTACCTATATAAATATGTTAATATATATATAGTGAGAAAGTTTCAAGTCAAAAATTCGATGTCGAGATTTTGATGGATATACACGTTTTGAGTCCAAAAGAGTGGTTTTCGCAACATCTGTCTGTGTGTCTGTGAACAAAATATCTCAGGAACTAAAAGAGCTACGAGGTTGAAATTATATATTTAAATTAGGTACCCCCTCCAGGGCTGAAAATAAGCTTTTAATCAAAATCGGCCAAAAAGTACTAGTATTTTACTGATGTACTTTTTCAGTTTTTTTCGATTTTCTCAAAATTTGCTCCAACGATTTTTTTTTAATTCAAAAATCAATTATTTTTCAGATGTTCTATAAAATATATATTCTCATTTTGTCATTGAAATCTTCTGAAGACCACTTTACTCTTGTACTTCATAGGAAAGATAGGAGAAATGGTTGCCATGGTAACAAAATATAAATATTTTCTCATACTTATAAATTTTACATCTGAAATCAAACGTTCCGTACTGTCGGGAACTAAATATATGTCGACACAAAAAATCTGGTGTGACAAGCACAATACACAACTTTCGACTACCGATTGTAAGAGAAAGTTGTGCAACCAGTCACACCAGATTTTTTTTTCAAACACTTATTTTCTCTAATTTGAAAATGGAATATATTTTATTTTTAAATTTAATATGTATTTCGCGTGTCCCAACTATATAGGTCAGATTTATTTTTGTTACCGTTAATATGAGTGATATATTTTACTCATATCTTTGCTATTTACTTTATTACACACCCTAAGGTAATAGGATAATTTTTCTATCTAATTTTTAGAGAAAATAAAATAGTATTTACCAGTATATGATTTAATTTTTGTTTTAATATTTAGAAGAAGTCATTATCTTTTATGTTAGGTTATGTGTAGTCTATAATAATAACTTTGATTTTAGTTTTGTTATATTTTATTTAAGATATTTATTTTCATACCAAGTTCAAAATATCATTACTATTTTGTTCTTTCACATCAATGAGTCATTATAAAATTTTACTATTAGGTACGTCTAAATATCAGTAAATTTCAGGGATAGATTTTGATATAATCATAACTTGTTTAGTCATTTAGAAACTGCTAATAAAGATTTTTTTTTGAGAAAATTGCGTTGTCAAAATTTTGAAACATTTGAAAGATAAAATTTTGGTTGCCTAAGTGCAACCTCTAAAAAAAATAAAAATTTTTACAGGCTTGACTAGCTCAAACTCCCTACGCCACTGTTCATTCCGTGTATAGAGGGGATTGTTGTTAGAATAGTGGAGAGGTTAAATTTTTTTCTAATTTTAAGATTTTAAAATTTTTCGCTTCAAATTTAATTTAATCTTGAATTTTAATTGATCTTTTATTCGACATTCCCCTTGGTATTAGACTTAAGTCTCAAATTCTCTATGTGACTTTCAAGTTACAGTTTATAGTAGATTATAGCAGGACCCTAGTCAGAAAGTCTTTTTAGAGGGGCTGAGGGGCGAGCGAAAAGGGATATTGCTTTTCCGACCCCAAATGAATAAATGTTCCAATATATAAACTCATTTTACTTTCTCTTAGCCTATATATGAAATATATAGAGAGAGAAAGTATTGCGATCATGTCAAAAATTCGATGTCGAGATTTTGATGGATATACATGTTTTGAGGTCCCCTGAGTCCAAAAAAGTGGGTCCCGCAAATTGGTCTGTGTGTGTGTATGTATGTATGTATGTGTGTGTGGACAGATTTTTAGCATGAAGGAATTGAGCTACCGGATTGAAATTTTATATTTAACTTAGGTACCTTCCCACACGCTCAAAATAAGCTTTTGAACAAAATCGGCCAAAAAGTACTAGTACTTTACTGATGTACTTTTTCAGTTTTTTTCGATTTTCTCAAAATTCCCTCCAAGGATTTTTTTTAAAATTCAAAAATCAATTATTTTTTAGATGCTCTTTAAAATGTATATTCTCATTTTGCCGTTGAAATCTTCTGGAGACCACTTTACTCTTGTTCTTTTAGCATGAAGGAATTGAGCTACCGGATTGAAATTTTATATTTAACTTAGGTACCTTCCCACACGCTCAAAATAAGCTTTTGAACAAAATCGGCCAAAAAGTACTAGTACTTTACTGATGTACTTTTTCAGTTTTTTTCGATTTTCTCAAAATTCCCTCCAAGGATTTTTTTTAAAATTCAAAAATCAATTATTTTTTAGATGCTCTTTAAAATGTATATTCTCATTTTGCCGTTGAAATCTTCTGGAGACCACTTTACTCTTGTTCTTCATAGGAAAGATAGAAATGGTTGCCATGGTAACGGAATTTAAATCTTTTTCTTTTTATTAGATTAAAAATCAATTATTATTTAAATTCCCATTTATTTGTGTCTTTAATTGCTTAGGAGAAAACATATATATATCTCTCTCTCTCACTTGCAAACATTATCGCCTGTCTCTCCGCCTTCTCTCATAGGCCTAATGTTAATTTCCTATAGGGATTTTTATGTTAATTTCGATTCAAAGGGGGTCCCCTTTGAAACTTTTTAGGCATTTAAAATTTTTTTTTCCAATTCTTATGAAATTTTGTATTTATTTACGATTCTCTATTGTGTATAAAATGTCCAAATATGAGATTAAAATTTTTAAAAATAACCATAGTTTATTTCAAGCAGTCAACATTTAAAATCCAAGTTTGAAACTAAGGTGCTATCGGAAACTAAATATATCTCGACACAAAAAATCTGGTGTGACCAGCACAGTGCGCAACTTTCTCTTACCGAAGGGTAAGAGAAAGTTGTGTGCTGTGCGCCAGTCACACCAGATTTTTATAATTTCTAACTGCGTTTAAAATGTTCCCTATTTTTCTATACCGGTATTTTATATTGTTATTTAATTTTTGAGATTTAGGAAGGAGTTTAATCTCAAATCTCCCCAAGGGTGTATACATAGGGGGAGGGTAAAGGGGGCAATTTACCCCCCCCCCCCCGAGATTTGAAAAAATTTACTTTTAATGTAAAATTTTAAAAATTAATACTTAAAAATTTGATTTGTATTTATATTCTGGCAAACAAGTACAAAATGAGCTTTTAAATTACTGAAATTAAGAAAAAATGTGTATTGTGCGACCAGTCACACCAAATTACCCCCCCCGAGAAACAGCTCTGGATCCGCCCTTGATCCCCCCTGAGGGGCCTGGCTACAATCTTGGACTCTGCCGCTTAATAGACAATCAAAATGTTCTTAATTATACTTTTTTTTATTCCAATTTTTGTTGAAAAGTCAAGTTGCCTATCTAGCAGGCGTTCCTATTAAGAAAACATTTTATTATTCCCCTATAGGTTTTTTATTTAGATCAGCAGATGTCTTTTATAAATACAGTAGGGCCTATAAATTTCTATTCCAATATCAATTCTAAAGGCTTCGAGATACCGTTTCCGCATTAAAGAAAGAAAAAAAAAAAAAGACAGATGAATAGATTAAATTGTAAATAACTATCTATTATTAAATTTTTTCCCTCCATCCTGTCTCTACTAAATTTTAAAATTTTCAATAGAATAGATTTAATTAAATTTTTTGAAAATGATCAGCTATTTTTTTAATATAAAAAATTTAATATTATAAGGAAAAACAAAATGATAGTCTATTAAATATATTCGTTCATGTAGAAATTAGACAAAGAGCCTCTTTTTTGGTTATCTTGTACACCTGACTGTCTAGTATAGGAGTATAATTTCTAAATGTTTTGATTAAAATTTGGCTAAATATTTATTTTACTCTGTCTGTGTTAAAATTATCTTTGAAATGGTGGTGGCAATAACAACCCTAGGGGTGTTTCTGGATATATATATATATATATATTCGAGGGTGTGCGTGAGTGTTTAGGCAAAGGGCCGATGTTGTGCATGCACCAACTAATTACTTGACATTCTCTCCGCCTTTGACTGTCAGTAAATTTATTAATGCATATACACGCGCTTGTGCACAAGTTTTAATGACGTTCTGCAAAAGAGATTTTAAATTGCCGGGACGAGAAAGTCATTAAAATTACTACCGATCTTTGATCAAATTTGAATTAATCATTTTTGAAGGGTGAATGAAGAAGAGGACTAAAAACGTTCATACTTTGACCTTCTGAAAAGTATCCTTAAGAACAGGTTCTTTAAAACCTGGACCAATTAAATAATAAATCTTCAATACAAGGATCTATTTTGATTCTTGAAGATGAACGAACTTATCAGAAAATCAGTCGTAAAAATACAATACTTCTCTCATAGTAGATGGATAATAAAAAGAATCTATGTCCTAATTGTAATAAAAGCCTCGATCGGAGATGAGGCGACAAGCCAACCAGCCCACCCAAGACCAGCTTAATGCAAATTTCTCCTGGGGCAGGATGAATATACGATATATACGGGTTTTATTTCATGTCCTTGTCTTTTGAAAGGACTTTTGTCAAGTTTTTCTTTCTTTTTTTTTTTTTTGTCTTTCAAAGGAAATTGGTGAAGCTATCATATAAGGAAGACAGGGTGCATTTATTCGTTAGAAAAAAGAGTGGAGAATTATATATATCATACTTGAATTCTTTTATTTACTATTGCTTTCATGAGAAAAATCCATTTCCGCAATAGAACGGAAATAATTATGAACAACTTTTTTTTTAAAGTTCTATAATTTTTTTTTTTTCAATTTTATATCTAGATTTTATATCTAAATAGTTTTAAATGAAAACAAAATGGCCTAGGATAAATAGAGAGAGACCTTATGAAATCATTCCAAATTTTCAATGCTATTTGGTATATTTGTCTGTTTCAGGGAATTTATTTATTTATTTAAATAGGATATGGAAATCCAGACAGCAAAAATGAAAAACACTCTCGATACTCTGTGAACGTTCAGACGTTTCGGGTAAAATATATTCACCCATCTTCAGTGAACAGTTATCTCACTAAAACTGTTTACTGAAGATGGGTGAATAAATTTTACCCGAAACGTCTGAACGTTCACAGAGTATCGTTTTTCATTTTGGCTGCCTGCATTTCCATATCCTATTTACATATATTTCCAGCCATTAAATATTATTTTATTTATTTAATTTATGATTCCTTTGCATACACCCTTATACAATTTTTACTTTCTCGTATAGAGAAAGTATTGTAATCGTAAAAAAATTCGACTTCGAGATTTTGATGTTTCTCCACTTTTTAGACCTCCCTGAGTCCAAAAAAACTATTTTTGGCATTATGTCTCGTGTGTGTGTGAACACGATTGCTTAAAAACCAAAGCAGCTAGATCGATGAAATTTGGTATATACTCCTTACACTAAAATTGTAGATTTCTATCAACTTTTGGAGTAAATACGTCACTTGGAAGTAGTACTTTACTTGAAGAGTTTTTTCAAAAATTTTGAAATTTTCAATTTTTTTGTTAGATTATGATAAATTACTCTATTTTAAAAGTTTTTATTCTTTGACATTTTTTCGAAAACTGAATAGTTTTTGAAATAATCAAAGAAGAAATAGAAAATTTTCTACCTTCGGTAATCGAAAGTTGTGTGCTATGCGCCACTCACACCAGATTTTTTTCTATTAATTCTCCAATTAGTATTTGTAGATTTAATATATTTTTTTTTATTTAACGAGAATCTAATTACTTTAATCTTTCTCTTTCCCTTCTCTCTTTCTATTTGTATAACCTAAATGTTTCGACATTAACATTCTAATGAAATAAATAATCATTTTATTTCCCTTTATTATAATAAATGGCCTGGCTTCTCCAATTTTCTCCCTTCTTGGAAATGCATATAAATTTTTGAAACTCAGAACAGTTTCATCAGATATGAAAACGCTTGTTCTGGTCATTTTTTTTTTCCTTTCCTAAATTGGGTGTCAATTTAAAATTTCTACGTTCTTTTTTTTATGCTATCGTTTTTCTCACTTTGCTTATTTAGTTTTGTCAATTTTTAAAAGAAAATCTAGATCCTAACAAACCTATTACTTTTTTTTTTACATTAACTTTTAAATTAGATATTTTTAAAGACATTCTCAGCTAATAATTAGCTTATTACAAAATTTTTTGAATTAAATAAAGGGAATTATTACTCTGACAAGTGAGTTTTCCCTCAAAAAGAAAGCTTCTTATTTTCTTCAGGGAAGAATAAAAAAAGACTGGGTAGGGTATATTAAACGTTTTATAATTTAATTCTTTTCTGTCGAATAAGCCGATTAATCGGTCTAAAAAATAATCACTATTTTGAAACTTTAAAGAGGCGTTTCGGGATAAGAAAGATAAATCGCGGTCAACTAATCGGTTCTCTAACATGACTGCCTTGAATCGGTTAATTGGCAATCAAAATCCCTTCTCTATAGCAACATTTTTGTCTTTTTTCATTAATAATTGTAAAGTTTTTTTTTTTTAACACTCACTTTTTTCTCATTCACACTCACACTCACACATACATTCATATAGTCTTTTTTGCGACTCAGGCCATATAAGACTTTGACAATAAAGGTTATATTAATAATATATATATATATATATTTGGAGTCCAGGCATTCGTATTTGTTATCCAATGTCCTTAAATAAAATCATCGGACTGCCTGGGATTCGAACCCGCGACTCTTGTTATATACAAGGCCACCACGCTAATCCCTACACCAAGCCCGCGGGCTTGTTTAAAGTTTAATTGTTCTTTATAGACTAGGCCATTGTTTTTTGTATACCCCTTGTTATAACTTGTTAGGTACTGTGAGGGACAATATTAAGTCCCACTATGCATTTTCTACATGTGATTATTTTATTGTTTTTATTAAAGAAAATGAAAACCTTTGTTGGAAATTATCTAGGTTTAAACCATGAAAGTTTCTATTAAAAAATATATAATATTTTTTTAAAAACATTGAAATAATCACAAGTAGAAAACACATGGGTGGGACTTAATATTGTCCCTCACTGTACTTTAAATTAAATACTAAATGAAATTATTATTTTTGATAATTCTATAAATTCACTTTGTTAGATATTTATTAATAAACTTTTATTTTTTATATAAAAAAATATTTTTATCTTCTATTTCACTGATGACGTAATAGTGATATTAGCATAATTAGCTAATAGAAACTTTAATTAGGTTTAAACTGGATCATTAAGTAGTTATTTTAATTATTAATGATGTCAAAATTCAATTAGGTAAAAGAGGAAGCAGAATTCTATTTATACTCGAATAGAATAGGTGTAATTATTTTGAGATGCTTTATGTATATATATAGGGAACATAATCCAGCCATTCGCTTTTAGTCAGACCTAAATGAAAATGGGTGAGAGAATAAAGGACAAAATACTAAGTGGGGAGGGTTTCGAACCCCTCTCTTTTAGGACCCTGGGGGAGGGGGGGGGTGGGGTGGGGGAGTTAGGTGTCGATTGTATACACGCGTGCACAGTTAACATCTGTCAAACGAAAGGGGCATTAGCCTGGAGGGTTTTTTTGTTAGTGTGCCCTCCTGTCCAGTCGCCTCCCCTAGTTTATACGTATCGATCACTCCTAACTACCCTTACAGTTATAATTTAACTTGAATTTCATAAAGTATATAATCGGCTCAATGGTTATAATTTATAATTACTTAAATAAATTTTCTTAAGATGTCTAGTCACACCATGGCTGCTTTTAGTTTAATTTATCGCTTATCTGTTTTGAGGGTTGCGTAAACGAGGCGCTCCTACGATTTATTATGGTGTATTTGAACTTGAATTTCCACCATATGGGCGGGCGTTTCCAATAAAAGGAAGATCCCCATCTTTCTAGAAAAAAATTTAATAAAATTTTTCTCATAAATACACAGAGGGCGGATGCTTTTGAGCCTTGGACGTGTCTTAATGCCTGGAAGCCCTTTGGGTAAATAAACGCTAGGTGGATCTTGTAATTTCCAACTCCTTCGATAATCAGTGACGTATTCAGGTGGAGGCACAGGAGGAAGGCTTTGCAAATAAAAATTATTGCTTATTTTGAATTTTATTAGAATTAATTTCAGTATCTTTATTCTTTTGTTTTCCCTTCTCTAAAATAATATTAGCCTAATTCAGATTGAGGAGGCCAGAGATTTGGGAAAGGATTCTATTTTTACTTTCTCGTACCTTTATATGTTAATATAAATATATAGAAAGAAAGTATTGGATTCATGAGATTTTGATGGTTATACACGTTTTGAGGTCTCCTGATTCCAAAAAAGTGCGACATGGTCTGTCTGTGTGTCTGTGTGTTCTATTTAAAGCATTTTTATACTTGATTTAGATATCTCCCTAAGGCGTGAAAATAATCTTTTAATCAAAATCGGCAAAATAGTACTAGTACTTTACTAATGTACTTTTTCAGTTTTTTTCCATTTTCTCGAAATTGGAGCTCCAATGATTTTGATTAAAATTCATAAATCAATTATTTTTTGGATGTTATTTAAAATGTATATTCTCATTTTGCCCTGAAAATTGTTTGAAGCACACTTTACTCTTGTTCTTCAAAGGAAAGATAAGAGAATGGTTGCCATGGTAACAGAATATAAATATTTTGGGCATGTTAATAGATTTACATCTTGAATTCAAATGTACCGTACTATCATAAACTATATAGATATATGTCGATACACAAAATCTGAAGTGACAGGCATAGAATACAACTTTCGATTACCGAAGGTAAGGGAAAGTTGTGTGCTGTGTGACCATTCACACCAGATTTTTTATATATATTTTTTTAAACATTCACACTTTTTTCTCATTCACACTCACACTCCCATTCACACAATCTTTTCGGCAACTTAGGCCTTAGACTTTACGATAACCGTTATATATGATAATGTCTATTGGGGGGTCCAGGCATTTCTATTACCTAAAGTATCTTAGGAGGCTGTGATGGGGGACGGAGGAAGAAATGCTCCTAAACTTTTTGCCACCCCTTCCCCTCCCTGCTAGTGCTTTTGATATATTTTATATAGTCAAATGTAAAAGTTTGATTTTTTTTACTATAATCTTGTCATGCCATTCCTGAGGAAGAATGTATTTAACCTTCCAAGCGTTAACGATAAATTATTTTCATTTTTCGATAAACATACTCCTACAAGTTTATAAATAATACACAAATAACCCTAACCCATGGTCCGTGATTATTGTATTGATTTATTTATTCTCTCTCCCTTAAAAGGAAAAGTCTGATATATCTATTAATATATTCAGTTCTTATGCAAATTTGTGAATCGCTTCGTTAGTCACCTCATTACAAGTGTATAATTCATTCATCCACATGAGATGTTAAAAATACAATTTATACAAAGTGTGCGTAATAATGCGCTTGGCATTCACTCTATAATTTTCTGCTCTAAACACCCAAATGCTCTTTTGGGCAGAATTTATTTAAATTCCCAAAAAACAATCAACCTATCAAATACTCTTAATTTTTCAACACTTTGTAAATTAATAGCGCTAAATAGCTATTTCAGTTTTAAATTAAATGGTCGCCTGGGCAAATTATACTTCTCTATTATTATTATATTATTTATTTTCATTAAAAAGAAAATGAAATATGCATAAATTATAATTTCCCCTGGAATGAATAATTAGAGGTTTGGAACCTAAAGACCAGTCATTATTCTATTATCACTCTTCCATCCTTTTACGACAGGAGACCCTCCTTCGACAATGTGCTATTATCCACAGGTAATAACAACAAACCCATGGTATAAAGTAATCCTGTTTAAACGCCTAAACAAAAGTGGTATTGACTTTTCCCCTTCTCTTAGAACTTGAATAATATTTATGAAATATATATAATATATATCGCTTAAAATTTTGAATCTCATTAGTTCTAGAAATAATATATCTCAACCAAAAACATCGGAGATGCAAAAGACCCTGCATTATTTTTGCCCAGAGTCGAGGGGAAATCAAAAAAGCGCCTCGCTTTTCTGAGTTATATAAAAGCGAGGAAATATTTTCACTTAAATAAAACCCCTACAGAATTTTATTTGTTTCATATATCCTCGCTTTTATATAAATCAGAAAAGCGAGGCGCATTTTTTTTATTTCCCCTCGACTCTGGGCAAAAATAATGCGAGGCGTACCTTTTTGCATCTTCGATGTTTTTGCTGAGATTTCACTTCTTTTTATAAAATATTACATTTAAATATTAAGCTATCCCATGAATAGATCATTTATTATGCATTCAGAACGATAAACAATGAAAATACATCATTTGGTATCCATTCGAAACAATAAAAATAGATAAATGACGTCATCAGGGTGCAAAATAGTCAGAATTGTCTTTTTGCCATGTTAAAGATAGGACAAATTTGAAATTTTGCATTTCTCTCAAAAAGTCACTTTTGCTCCAAAATGAAATTTTATATCAAAGGTATCGGGTTTTTGATAGTATCTATTTGTATTTTAAATTTCATCCAAATCGGTCCAGCAGGGAAACCTGTAGCTTTGTCTAAAAATTTGAAAATTGAAGAAAAAAAAGGGAAAAAATGGGAAGAAAAAAAAAGGGAAAATAAGAGACTAACTTTTGGCCTCCCGAAATTGGCAAAATCTAAATTTTGAGCCTCTGCCATTCTTTTTAGAACTGGAATTTTTTTTTGAATTTGTGCTCAAAATAATCCTTATTGCCCCCGAAACCCTAAATCCACCACTGGTTTAAATTATTATTGAAATACTATATTCAAAAATTCCCCCTCTCCTGTGACCGAGATGTTGATAATCTAAAAGCCAAAGGGAGTTGGTTCGGACTCCAGACGTTCAATGAATTTATTTAAATCAAATGGTACAAATAAATATGCCTGAACCCCAATATATACAGTTTATTTTAATTAATACAAGTCTAATGTCCATTTGCACCAAAACAGATTAGATCTTGAGCTCGCCTTCCCTTGCAAGACTTATTAAAAATCTTAAAAAACAGCTATCAATCTTCGATAGTTACTTATTAGTTCTTAAATAGGCCTATCTATAGCCTGTAATTAACTTAATCCATCAATTAAAATATTTGGACTAAATTAATCCTCGAATCTACCCCCGGTCTCTTGGAGCATAGAGTAAGCTCTTGTGATCTAGGATTAGTGGTTTACTTCCTGTTTGAATCAATAAAATTAATTTAAACTATTTTAACTACCAATTAATTGAAATAAATAGGGTTGCATGGCTGTCTGTGTGTGTGCCTGTGTGTGAGAACAAAACAAAATATCTCAAGAAGGTTGAAATTTGATGTTTAAGCTAAGTACCCCTCTGACAAGCAAAAAAAAAAGCTTTTAATTAAAATCGGCCATTGAGTAATTACTCTACACTAGCGTTTTCCAAACTGTGAGGCGCGCCTCCCTAGGGAGGCGCGGACTAGTCTAAGGGGAGGCGCGAATATTGACCACCAAGATCAATTTTCCAAATGATTGCTAGTTTTATAAATAAAATAATGAAATTTAGAAGATTCTGGGAAGGAGTTTTTTAATTAAAATAATAAATATGAATAAAAAAAAATATTTTTATATAAATTTATATTTTTTAGTATTAAAAATTTTTGTTTTTGTATTATTTTATTAAATGGATGAGGGGGGAGCGTCATACGATTAAATATTTTAAGGGAGGCGTGTAACATAAAGTTTGGAAACCACTGACCTAAAGTAAGACTCATTCTAGAAAATTATACTATGTGTAAAACCCAAAGGCGGATCCAGGGAAGTTTTTCAGGGTTTTAATTTTTTTCTGACTAGACTCGAAGCTCGCCGGAGACGATAGCATTGTTAATTATTTTATTTATTAGGATTGGATAAGGGGGTTGAAAAATTGAAAAAAAAGTTTTTTAAATTTATTTTAGCTAAATCGAAGCCAAATAAATAGAAAACATTCAAAAAATAGCGTTGATTATTATTTTGATTAGGGGGGGGGGGGGGGATGAAGGGTTGATTATTTAAGAAAGGCCTTGGAATATTCCAAATCACTTGTTGACATTCTTTTCCAGTTATAAATGTAGTTAGATTAGAGCAAAAGGAATTTTTTTTTACTATTAATAAAAAGGGAATTGTTATTTTCATCTGTTTTATTCCTATCGAAAGAGAGACAAGTCTCGTTCAGTCGAGAGCGTGGCCTGATGGACAGGCGCTGCTATCTTTTTTTTGTGTTTAAAGTGAATCAAAGTGAATAATTAATATAGTGTAACCCACCCTGACCTCGCCGTCAACCAGCACACCCTCTTGAGTGTCTTATTAAAGGTAATTATTATGCATTTTATCGTTGAAAAAAAATGATAGAAACAAATAATTTGAAAATGCGAAAAACGATTCTTTTGAATATGAAAATAAATATTTTATATTTCACTAAGGGTAGACGGTGAATATAAGCTGTTGAAAGGAGGAGGGGGTCATTGAAAAAAA
>JAKCPI010022532.1:0-17888 GCA_023213315.1 Euborellia annulipes | reverse complement strand
ACTTGTTAGCTAGCAAACTACGATCTTGGCTCTTATTTAATCATATGATTAAGTTAATTAAATCTGAAAAGTCTCGAAAGTCTTAGTCAATTAGCTTATCCGGGATAGCTAGTTAATATTTATAAGAACTCTAGGCTTCACAAATCAAAAATTTGAAATAATTAAAATATATAAAAGGTGTTCGACAACGCTGGTTTTATTCTTCCCAACTCCAATATATAAAAAAATATTAAACTTTTTTGGAGGGAGGGACTCCGGGATTCGTTAAGTCTCTCTGCGACCCTGGACTTATCACTTGTTTATTGTTAGTTTTCTAAAATGATCTCACTTTATTTGATAATAGACATGGCAAACATTTGTTATGATAAACAAATTTTTAGAATAAATTTTAATTGAATCACAAACCCATTTTGTAAAGTCTACTAACAAGGTCGCAGTTAAATATTCCATTTTCTAACACTTGTTGGTTCCTTACAATCGATTAACGCTTATTAACATGTCTTTATTGATCTTTTGTAGGCATATTACTCATCTTAAATATCCCATTTGCCATAAGAGGGAGAGCTGAGCCGCAGAGAGAGGTAATTTAATGCTAAATTATTAAAGGAAACGTGTCCTTTTCTTCTTTTTGTCTTTCCATTTATAATTCAAAAAGTATTTTGACGAGATATTATTTATATAAATGCGAATCTTGTTCTTAGCCATTACCTTATTTGTCTTTTTTTTACATATATCAAGCTGATGCTTGTATTAATACAAGCATAAAACTAAAATTATTAATTTGTATATGCCATAAAGAGCGACCGACAAATATTTAAACAATTCATGGCCAAGTAGACAGAACTCTCTTTTAGTTCTGTTTACAACGAACTCAATTGGAATTGATTTGTTTAATGTTTTTAATCGTGAGTCTGTTTCTTTAGAGTTCTTTTAAATCTTAAAAATTTATACCCAATAAAAACATGGTAGATGAATGATTGAAAATAATACGCCAGTACGTTAATTATCTAAAAAAAAGTTTATTGTTACTTTCTATTACCTATATAAATATGTTAATATATATATAGTGAGAAAGTTTCAAGTCAAAAATTCGATGTCGAGATTTTGATGGATATACACGTTTTGAGTCCAAAAGGGTGGTTTTCGCAACATCTGTCTGTGTGTCTGTGAACAAAATATCTCAGGAACTAAAAGAGCTACGAGGTTGAAATTATATATTTAAATTAGGTACCCCTCCAGGGCTGAAAATAAGCTTTTAATCAAAATCGGCCAAAAAGTACTAGTATTTTACTGATGTACTTTTTCAGTTTTTTTCGATTTTCTCAAAATTTGCTCCAACGATTTTTTTTTTAATTCAAAAATCAATTATTTTTCAGATGTTCTTTAAAATATATATTCTCATTTTGTCATTGAAATCTTCTGAAGACCACTTTACTCTTGTACTTCATAGGAAAGATAGGAGAAATGGTTGCCATGGTAACAAAATATAAATATTTTCTCATACTTATAAATTTTACATCGCCCCCGGGTTTGGCGTAGTAAGTGGCGCGCCTACCTCCTATACCAAACGTCGCGGGTTCGGACCCAGGCAGTCCGATTATTTTATTTAAGCCATTTGGATACCAGATGGCTTAAATAGAAATGCCTGACCCCACAATAGATATATTTTCTACAACGGTTATCGTCAAAGTCTTATATGGCCTAAGTTGCCGAAAAGACTGTATGAATGTGTGTGTGAATGTGAGTGTAAATGAGAAAAAAGTGTGAATGTTTTTTTATTAAAAAAAAAAAAATTTTACATCTGAAATCAAACGTTCCGTACTGTCGGGAACTAAATATATGTCGACACAAAAAATCTGGTGTGACAAGCACAATACACAACTTTCGACTACCGATTGTAAGAGAAAGTTGTGCAACCAGTCACACCAGATTTTTTTTTCAAACACTTATTTTCTCTAATTTGAAAATGGAATATATTTTATTTTTAAATTTAATATGTATTTCGCGTGTCCCAACTATATAGGTCAGATTTATTTTTGTTACCGTTAATATGAGTGATATATTTTACTCATATCTTTTCTATTTACTTTATTACACACCCTAAGGTAATAGGATAATTTTTCTATCTAATTTTTAGAGAAAATAAAATAGTATTTACCAGTATATGATTTAATTTTTGTTTTAATATTTAGAAGAAGTCATTATCTTTTATGTTAGGTTATGTGTAGTCTATAATAATAACTTTGATTTTAGTTTTGTTATATTTTATTTAAGATATTTATTTTCATACCAAGTTCAAAATATCATTACTATTTTGTTCTTTCACATCAATGAGTCATTATAAAATTTTACTATTAGGTACGTCTAAATATCAGTAAATTTCAGGGATAGATTTTGATATAATCATAACTTGTTTAGTCATTTAGAAACTGCTAATAAAGATTTTTTTTTTGAGAAAATTGCGTTGTCAAAATTTTGAAACATTTGAAAGATAAAATTTTGGTTGCCTAAGTGCAACCTCTAAAAAAAATAAAAATTTTTACAGGCTTGACTAGCTCAAACTCCCTACGCCACTGTTCATTCCGTGTATAGAGGGGATTGTTGTTAGAATAGTGGAGAGGTTAAATTTTTTTCTAATTTTAAGATTTTAAAATTTTTCGCTTCAAATTTAATTTAATCTTAGATTTTAATTGATCTTTTATTCGACATTCCCCTTGGTATTAGACTTAAGTCTCAAATTCTCTATGTGACTTTCAAGTTACAGTTTATAGTAGATTATAGCAGGACCCTAGTCAGAAAGTCTTTTTAGAGGGGCTGAGGGGGCGAGCGAAAAGGGATATTGCTTTTCCGACCCCAAATGAATAAATGTTCCAATATATAAACTCATTTTTACTTTCTCTTACCTATGTATATATGTAATATATATATAGAGAGAAAGTATTGGATTCATGTCAAAAATTCGATGTCGAGATTTTGATGGATCTTCACGTTTTGAGGTCCCCTGAATCCAAAAAAGTGGTTTTCGCGACATGGTCTGTCTGTGTGTGTGTGTGTCTGTGTGTCCGTGTGTCTGTGTGTCTGTGTTCAATTTTAAGCATGAAGGAATTGAGCTACGAGGTTGAAATTCTATATTTAACTTAAACACCCCCGGGACCGGAAAAATAAGCTTTTAATCAAAATCGGCCAAAGATTACTAGTACTTTACTGATGTACTTTTTCAGTTTTTTTCGATTTTCTCAAAATTTGCTCCAACGATTTTTTTTAAAATTCAAAAATCAATTATTTTTTAGATGCTCTTTAAAATGTATATTATCATTTTGCGATTGAAATCTTCTGAAGACCACTTTACTCTTGTATTTCATAGGGAAGATAGGAGAAATGGTTGCCATGGTAACAAAATATAAATATTTTCCCATACTTATAAATTTTACATCTGAATTCAAATGTTCCGTACTGTCGGGAACTAAATATATGTCGACACAAAAAATCTGGTGTGACAAGCACAGTACACAACTTTCGATTACCGAAGGTAAGAGAAAGTTGTGTGCTGTGCGCCAGTCACACCAGATTTTTATAATTTCTAACTGCGTTTAAAATGTTCCCTATTTTTCTATACCGGTATTTTATATTGTTATTTAATTTTTGAGATTTAGGAAGGAGTTTAATCTCAAATCTCCCCAAGGGTGTATACATAGGGGGGGGGTGTAAAGGGGGCAATTTACCCCCCCCCCCCCCCGAGATTTGAAAAAAATTTACTTTTAATGTAAAATTTTAAAAATTAATACTTAAAAATTTGATTTGTATTTATATTCTGGCAAACAAGTACAAAATGAGCTTTTAAATTACTGAAATTAAGAAAAAATGTGTATTGTGCGACCAGTCACACCAAATTACCCCCCCCCCTAGAAACAGCTCTGGATCCGCCCTTGATCCCCCTGCGGGGCCTGGCTACATTCTTGGACTCTGCCGCTTAATAGACAATCAAAATGTTCTTAATTATTACTTTTTTTTTTATTCCAATTTTTGTTGAAAAGTCAAGTTGCCTATCTAGCAGGCGTTCCTATTAAGAAAACATTTTATTATTCCCCTATAGGTTTTTTATTTAGATCAGCAGATGTCTTTTATAAATACAGTAGGGCCTATAAATTTCTATTCCAATATCAATTCTAAAGGCTTCGAGATACCGTTTCCGCATTAAAGAAAGAAAAAAAAAAAAAGACAGATGAATAGATTAAATTGTAAATAACTATCTATTATTAAATTTTTTCCCTCCATCCTGTCTCTACTAAATTTTAAAATTTTCAATAGATAGATTTAATTAAATTTTTTTGAAAATGATCAGCTATTTTTTTAATATAAAAAATTTAATATTATAAGAAAAACAAAAATGATAGTCTATTAAATATATTCGTTCATGTAGAAATTAGACAAAGAGCCTCTTTTTTTGGTTATCTTGTACACCTGACTGTCTAGAATAGGAGTATAATTTCTAAATGTTTTGATTAAAATTTGGCTAAATATTTATTTTACTCTGTCTGTGTTAAAATTATCTTTGAAATGATGGTGGCAATAACAACCCTAGGGGTGTTTCTGCATATATATATATATATTCGAGGGTGTGCGTGAGTGTTTAGGCAAAGGGCCGATGGTGTGCATGCACCAACTAATTACTTGACATTCTCTCCGCCTTTGACTGTCAGTAAATTTATTAATGCATATACACGCGCTTGTGCACAAGTTTTAATGACGTTCTGCAAAAGAGATTTTAAATTGCCGGAACGAGAAAGTCATTAAAATTACTACCGATCTTTGATCAAATTTGAATTAATCATTTTTGAAGGGTGAATGAAGAAGAGGACTAAAAACGTTCATACTTTGACCTTCTGAAAAGTATCCTTAAGAACAGGTTCTTTAAAACCTGGACCAATTAAATAATAAATCTTCAATACAAGGATCTATTTTGATTCTTGAAGATGAACGAACTTATCAGAAAATCAGTCGTAAAAATACACTTCTCTCATAGTAGATGGATAATAAAAAGAATCTATGTCCTAATTGTAATAAAAGCCTCGATCGGAGATGAGGCGACAAGCCAGCCAGCCCACCCAAGACCAGCTTAATGCAAATTTCTCCTGGGGCAGGATGAATATATATACGGGTTTTATTTCATGTCCTTGTCTTTTGAAAGGACTTTTGTCAAGTTTTTCCTTTTTTACTTTTTTTTTTTTTTTTTGTCTTTCAAAGGAAATTGGTGAAGCTATCATATAAGGAAGACAGGGTGCATTTATTCGTTAGAAAAAAGAGTGGAGAATTATATATATCATACTTGAATTCTTTTATTTACTATTGCTTTCATGAGAAAAATCCATTTCCGCAATAGAACGGAAATAATTATGAACAACTTTTTTTTTAAAGTTCTATAATTTTTTTTTTTTCAATTTTATATCTAGATTTTATATCTAAATAGTTTTAAATGAAAACAAAATGGCCTAGGATAAATAGAGAGAGACCTTATGAAATCATTCCAAATTTTCAATGCTATTTGGTATATTTGTCTGTTTCAGGGAATATATTTATTTATTTAAATAGGATATGGAAATGCAGGCAGGCAAAATGAAAAACCCTCTCGATACTCTGTGAACGTTCAGACGTTTCGGGTAAAATATATTCACCCATCTTCAGTGAACAGTTCTAGTGAAAGAACTGTTCACTGAAGATGGGTGAATAAATTTTACCCGAAACGTCTGAACATTCACGGAGTATCGAGAGTGTTTTTCATTTTGCCTGCCTGCAGTTCCATATTCTATTTACATATATTGTAAGAAGAGAGAAGAGGTGACGTCACGGTATAAGGGAGGTGGATAATAGAGGGATTGTTGAGACTTTTTTTTTTTTTTTTTTTCTCATTCACACTCACACTCACACACACATTCACACTGTCTTTTCGGCAACTCAGGCCATATAAGACATTTACGATAACCGTTATTGAATAAATATACATATATAGGGTCCAGGCATTCTTATTTAAGCCATCTGGTATCCAATTGGCTTAAATAAAATCATCGGACTGCCTGGGGTCCGAACCCGCGACGTTTGGTATACGAGGTTAGCACGCTAACCTCTACACCACGCCCCGAGGGCGTTGAGACTTTTTGTTTTGGAGTTGGTTTATTGATTTTATGTAACGAAGGTGTAATTTGTTGTGTTGCGAGTAATAAAGATTATTTTTTGTAATTTGTGAAGTTTTTTTGAGGAAGTTAACCGAAATAGTTAACAATATTTCCAGCCATTAAATATTATTTTATTTATTTAATTTATGATTCCTTTGCATACACCCTTATACAATTTTTACTTTCTCGTATAGAGAAAGTATTGTAATCGTAAAAAAATTCGACTTCGAGATTTTGATGTTTCTCCACTTTTTAGACCTCCCTGAGTCCAAAAAAAACTATTTTTGGCATTATGTCTGTGTGTGTGTGTGAACACGATTGCTTAAAAACCAAAGCAGCTAGATCGATGGAATTTGGTATATACTCCTTACACTAAAATTGTAGATTTCTATCAACTTTTGGAGTAAATACGTCACTTGGAAGTAGTACTTTACTTGAAGAGTTTTTTCATAAAAATTTTGAAATTTTCAATTTTTTTGTTAGATTATGATAAATTACTCTATTTTAAAAAGTTTTTATTCTTTGACATTTTTTCGAAAACTGAATAGTTTTTGAAATAATCAAAGAAGAAATAGAAAATTTTCTACCTTCGGTAATCGAAAGTTGTGTGCTATGCGCCACTCACACCAGATTTTTTTCTATTAATTCTCCAATTAGTATTTGTAGATTTAATATATTTTTTTTTTATTTAACGAGAATCTAATTACTTTAATCTTTCTCTTTCCCTTCTCTCTTTCTATTTGTATAAACTAAATGTTTCGACATTAACATTCTAATGAAATAAATAATCATTTTATTTCCCTTTATTATAATTAGAGACCGGATTTTAAGCAAAATGCTTATTGCTGAATTTTATAAGCAACCATTAGATATTTAATTTCTATACGAATTAGGAAAAACTAAGTACATTGAGATTGCATTTTTTATGCTTTTTTTGCTTTTTTTGAGTTTTCATGCTTTTTTTTCCTTTTCGTGCTTATTTGAACTTATTTTACGAATATTTATAATTTTTTTTTTTTTTTTTTATTAAAAAACTTTTTTCCCATTCACACACGCATACACCAGGGACGTATATAAAGGGGCCCCCCCCCAAAATTTTCCAAAAACCCCGCAGTGTGAAAAAATTTGGTTCCGCAAAAAAAAAAAATTTCGCAGGGCGGGGCGGAATAAATTTAGTTTCTTTAAAAAAAATTTATATACGCCATTGGTATGAGTAAAAATTTTTTTTTTTTTTTTTTTTTTCTTTATTTCTCGGCTGTAGCTTGCCGCCATTCAGCCCTTCACTTTTGTTTTTTACAAATATAGAGTACAAAAATATATTGTGTAATAATAAAAACATGGTAGAATGTAAACATTAGCAAAACATTTTAACAAATATAATGAGTAAAAATTGCTTATTAGATGCTTTTTTTCAACTTTTATGCTTATTTAACAACTTTTTATTCAAGTTTTTTATGCTTTTTTAAGCACTTTTTTCCATTTTTTTATGCTTTTTTGTCCGGTCTCTAATTATAATAAATGGCCTGGCTTCTCCAATTTTCTCCCTTCTTGGAAATGCATATAAATTTTTGAAACTCAGAACAGTTTCATCAGATATGAAAACGCTTGTTACTTCGTGTTTCATTTTTTTTTCCTTTCCTAAATTGGGTGTCAATTTAAAATTTCTACGTTCTTTTTTTATGCTATCGTTTTTCTCACTTTGCTTATTTAGTTTTGTCAATTTTTAAAAGAAAATCTAGATCCTAACAAACCTATTACTTTTTTTTTTTACATTAACTTTTAAATTAGATATTTTTAAAGACATTCTCAGCTAATAATTAACTTATTTGTTTTTGCACTTTGAATATTCACCTCATTGAAAATCTTTTTACAAATTAAAAATAAAATATTTTTTTTTTTATTCATTTTCTTGATACTCATTTATAAAATGACATACAAAATTTTTTGAATTAAATAAAGGGAATTATTACTCTGACAAGTGAGTTTTCCCTCAAAAAGAAAGCTTCTTATTTTCTTCAGGGAAGAATAAAAAAATCTGGTGTGACTGGCGCACAGCACACAACTTTCTCTTACCCTTCGGTAAGAGAAAGTTGTGCACTGTGCTGGTCACACCAGATTTTTTGTGTCGAGATATATTTAGTTTCCGATAGCATCTTAGTTTCAAACTTGCATTTTAAATGTTGACTGCTTCAAATAAACTATGGTTATTTTTCAAAATTTTAATCTCATATTTGGACATTTTATACACAATATAGAATCGTAAATAAATACAAAATTTCATAAGAATTGGAAAAAAAAATTTTAAATGCCTAAAAAGTTCTAAAGGGGACCCCCTTTTGAATCGAAATTAACATACAAATCCCTATAGGAAATTAACATTGTTCCTATGCGAAGATAAGGTGGAAAGGGAATTTAAAAAGAGTAGAGAGAGACGATAATGTTTGCAAGTGGGAGAGAGACATATATGTTTTCTTTGAAACAATTAAAGACACAAATAAATTTAAAAAAAATGGGAATTTAAATAATAATTGGCCCTCGGGGCAAGGCGTAGAGGTTAGCGTGCTAACCTCATATACCAAACGTCGCGGGTTCGGACCCCAGGCAGTCCGATGATTTTATTTAAGCCATCTGGATACCAAATGGCTTAAATAAGAATGCCTGGACCCCATATATATATATTTATTAATAACGGATATCGTAAAAAGTCTTATATGGCCTGAGTTGCCGAAAAGACTGTGTGAATGTGTGTGTGAGTGTGAGTGTGAATGAGAAAAAGTGTGAATGTTTTTTTAAAAAAAAAAAAAAAAAAAAAAAAATAATAATAATTGATTTTTAATCTAATAAAAAGAAAAAGATTTAAATTCCGTTACCATGGCAACCATTTCTATCTTTCCTATGAAGAACAAGAGTAAAGTGGTCTTCAGAAGATTTCAACGGCAAAATGAGAATATACATTTTAAAGAGCATCTAAAAAATAGTTCATTTATGAATTTTAAAAAAAATCCTTGGAGGGAATTTTGAGAAAATCGAAAAAAACTGAAAAAGTACATCAGTAAAGTACTAGTACTTTTTGGCCGATTTTGTTCAAAAGCTTATTTTGAGATTCTTCAAAGGTACCTAAGTTAAATATAAAATTTCAATCCGCTAGCTCAACTCCTTCATGCTAAAAATCTGTCCACACACACATACACACAGACACACACACATACATACACACACACACACACACACAGACCAATTTGCGGGACCCACTTTTTTTGGACTCAGGGGACCTCAAAACATGTATATCCATCAAAATCTCGACATCGAATTTTTGACATGATCGCAATACTTTCTCTCTCTATATATTTCATATATAGGGTACGAGAAAGTAAAAAGACTGGGTAGGGTATATTAAACGTTTTATAATTTAATTCTTTTCTGTCGAATAAGCCGATTAATCGGTCTAAAAAATAATCACAATTTTGAAACTTTAAAGAGGCGTTTCGGGATAAGAAAGATAAATCGCGGTCAACTAATCGGTTCTTAACATGACTGCCTTGAACATGGGCGTAGCCAGGGGAGGCAGGGGGGGGGCATTGCCCCCCTGGCTTGTCCTAAAAATTATTAAAAACAAACAAATATATATTTTTCCCATTGGGAATTTTTTTTTATCGCCCCAATCCACTACATTAATTTAATTTTTTTTTTTATTTCAATAAATAATTAATAACCATGCCAATCCCTACACCAAGCCCGCGGGCTTGTTTAACGTTTAATTGTTCTTTAGGCCATTGTTTTTTGTATACCCCTTGTTATAACTTGTTAGGTACTGTGAGGGACAATATTAAGTCCCACCCATCCATTTTCTACCATGTGATTATTTTATTGTTTTTATTAAAGAAAATGAAAATCTTTATTGGAAATTATCTAGGTTTAAACCATGAAAAAATTAAAAAATATATAATATTTTTTTAAAAACATTGAAATAATCACAAGTAGAAAACGCATGGGTGGGACTTAATATTGTCCCTCACTGTACTTTAAATTAAATACTAAATGAAATTATTATTTTTGATAATTCTATAAATTCACTTTGTTAGATATTTATTAATAAACTTTTATTTTTTATATAAAAAATTATTTTTATCTTCTATTTCACTAATGACGTAATAGTGATATTAGCATAATTAGCTAATAGAAACCTTAATTAGGTTTAAACTGGATCATTAAGTAGTTATTTTAATTATTAATGATGTCAAAATTCAATTAGGTAAAAGAGGAAGCAGAATTCTATTTATACTCGAATAGAATAGGTGTAATTATTTTGAGATGCTTTATGTATATATATAGGGAACATAATCCAGCCATTCGCTTTTAGTCAGACCTAAATGAAAATGGGTGAGAGAATAAAGGACAAAATACTAAGTGGGGAGGGTTTCAAACCCCTCTCTTTTAGGACCCTGGGGGGAGGGGGGCGGGGGGTGGGGGAGTTAGGTGTCGATTGTATACACGCGTGCACAGTTAACATCTGTCAAACGAAAGGGGCATTAGCCTGGAGGGTTTTTTTGTTAGTGTGCCCTCCTGTCCAGTCGCCTCCCCTAGTTTATACGTATCGATCACTCCTAACTACCCTTACAGTTATAATTTAACTTGAATTTCATAAAGTATATAATCGGCTCAATGGTTATAATTTATAATTACTTAAATAAATTTTCTTAAGATGCTGCTAGTCACACCATGGCTGTTTTAGTTTAATTTATCGCTTATCTGTTTTGAGGGTTGCGTAAACGAGGCGCTCCTACGATTTATTATGGTGTATTTGAACTTGAATTTCCACCATATGGGCGGGCGTTTCCAATAAAAGGAAGATCCCCATCTTTCTAGAAAAAAAAAATTTAATAAAATTTTTCTCATAAATACACAGAGGGCGGATGCTTTTGAGCCTTGGACGTGTCTTAATGCCTGGAAGCCCTTTGGGTAAATAAACGCTAGGTGGATTTTGTAATTTCCAACTCCTTCGATAATCAGTGACGTATTCAGGTGGAGGCACAGGAGGAAGGCTTTGCAAATAAAAATTATTGCTTATTTTCAATTTTATTAGAATTAATTTCAGTATCTTTATTCTTTTGTTTTCCCTTCTCTAAAATAATATTAGCCTAATTCAGATTGAGGAGGCCAGAGATTTGGGAAAGGATTCTATTTTTACTTTCTCGTACCTTTATATGTTAATATAAATATATAGAAAGAAAGTATTGGATTCATGAGATTTTGATGGTTATACACGTTTTGAGGTCTCCTGATTCCAAAAAAGTGCGACATGGTCTGTCTGTGTGTCTGTGTGTTCTATTTAAAGCATTTTTATACTTGATTTAGATATCTCCCTAAGGCGTGAAAATAATCTTTTAATCAAAATCGGCAAAATAGTACTAGTACTTTACTAATGTACTTTTTCAGTTTTTTTTCCATTTTCTCGAAATTGGAGCTCCAATGATTTTGATTAAAATTCATAAATCAATTATTTTTTGGATGTTATTTAAAATGTATATTCTCATTTTGCCCTGAAAATTGTTTGAAGCACACTTTACTCTTGTTCTTCAAAGGAAAGATAAGAGAATGGTTGCCATGGTAACAGAATATAAATATTTTGGGCATGTTAATAGATTTACATCTTGAATTCAAATGTACCGTACTATCATAAACTAGATATATGTCGATACAAAAAATCTGAAGTGACAGGCATAGAATACAACTTTCGATTACCGAAGGTAAGAGAAAGTTGTGTGCTGTGTGACCATTCACACCAGATTTTTTATATATATTTTTTTAAACATTCACACTTTTTCTCATTCACACTCACACAATCTTTTCGGCAACTTAGGCCTTAGACTTTACGATAACCGTTATATATGATAATGTCTATTGGGGGGGTCCAGGCATTTCTATTACCTAAAGTATCTTAGGAGGCTGTGATGGGGGACGGAGGAAGAAATGCTCCTAAACTTTTTGCCACCCCTTCCCCTCCCTGCTAGTGCTTTTGATATATTTTATATAGTCAAATGTAAAAGTTTGATTTTTTTACTATAATCTTGTCATGCCATTCCTGAGGAAGAATGTATTTAACCTTCCAAGCGTTAACGATAAATTATTCTCATTTTTCGATAAACATACTCCTACAAGTTTATAAATAATACACAAATAACCCTAACCCATGGTCCGTGATTATTGTATTGATTTATTTATTCTCTCTCCCTTAAAAGGAAAAGTCTGATATATCTATTAATATATTCAGTTCTTATGCAAATTTGTGAATCGCTTCGTTAGTCACCTCATTACAAGTGTATAATTCATTCATTCACATGAGATGTTAAAAATACAATTTATACAAAGTGTGCGTAATAATGCGCTTGGCATTCACTCTATAATTTTCTGCTCTAAACACCCAAATGCTCTTTTGGGCAGAATTTATTTAAATTCCCAAAAAACAATCAACCTATCAAATACTCTTAATTTTTCAACACTTTGTAAATTAATAGCGCTAAATAGCTATTTCAGTTTTAAATTAAATGGTCGCCTGGGCAAATTATACTTCTCTATTATTATTATATTATTTATTTTCATTAAAAAAGAAAATGAAATATGCATAAATTATAATTTCCCCTGGAATGAATAATTAGAGGTTTGGAACCTAAAGACCAGTCATTATTCTATTATCACTCTGCCATCCTTTTACGACAGGAGACCCTCCTTCGACAATGTGCTATTATCCACAGGTAATAACAACAAACCCATGGTATAAAGTATCCTGTTTAAACGCCTAAACAAAAGTGGTATTGACTTTTCCCCTTCTCTTAGAACTTGAATAATATTTATGAAATATCATATATAATATATATCGCTTAAAATTTTGAATCTCATTAGTTCTAGAAATAATATATCTCAACCAAAAACATCGGAGATGCAAAAGATGCATTATTATTTATTTTTTTTTTTTTTAAACATTCACACTTTTTTCTCATTCACACTCACACTCACACACACATTCACACTGTCTTTTCGGCAGCTCAGGCCATATAAGACATTTACGATAACCGTTATTTATGAATTTATATATATTAGGGTCCAGGCATTTTTATTTAAGCCATCTGGTATCCAGATGGCTTAAATAAAATCATCGGACTGCCTGGGGTCCGAACCCGCGACGTTTGGTATATGAGGTTAGCACGCTAACCTCTACACCACGCCCGTGGGCATGCATATTTTTGCCCAGCGTCGAGGGGAAATCAAAAATGCGCCTCGCTTTTCTGATTTATATAAAAGCGAGGAAATATTTTCACTTAAATAAAACCCCTACAGAATTTTATTTGTTTCATATATCCTCGCTTTTATATAAATCAGAAAAGCGAGGCGCATTTTTTTGATTTCACCTCGACTCTGGGCAAAAATAATGCGAGGCGTACCTTTTTGCATCTTCGATGTTTTTGGCTGAGATTTCACTTCTTTTTATAAAATATTACATTTAAATATTAAGCTATCCCATGAATAGATCATTTATTATGCATTCAGAACGATAAACAATGAAAATACATCATTTGGTATCCATTCGAAACAATAAAAATAGATAAATGACGTCATCAGGGTGCAAAATAGTCAGAATTGTCTTTTTGCCATGTTAAAGATAGGACAAATTTGAAATTTTGCATTTCTCTCAAAAAGTCACTTTTGCTCCAAAATGAAATTTTATATCAAAGGTATCGGGTTTTTGATAGTACTATACTTATCTATTTGTATTTTAAATTTCATCCAAATCGGTCCAGCAGGGAAACCTGTAGCTTTGTCTAAAAAATTTGAAAATTGAAGAAAAAAAAACGTAAAAAATGGGAAGAAAAAAAAAAAAGGGAAAATAAGAGACTAACTTTTTGGCCTCCCGAAATTGGCAAAATCTAAATTTTGAGCCTCTGCCATTCTTTTTAGAACTGGAATTTTTTTTTGAATTTGTGCTCAAAATAATCCTTATTGCCCCCGAAACCCTAAATCCACCACTGGTTTAAATTATTATTGAAATACTATATTCAAAAATTCCCCCCCCCCTCTCCCGTGACCAAGATGTTGATAATCTAAAAGCCAAAGGGAGTTGGTTCGGACTCCAGACGTTCAATGAATTTATTTAAATCAAATGGTATAAGTAAATATGCCTGAACCCCAATATATACAGTTTATTTTAATTAATACAAGTCTAATGTCCATTTGCACCAAAACAGATTAGATCTTGAGCTCGCCTTCCCTTGCAAGACTTATTAAAAATCTTAAAAAACAGCTATCAATCTTCGATAGTTACTTATTAGTTCTTAAATAGGCCTATCTATAGCCTGTAATTAACTTAATCCATCAATTAAAATATTTGGACTAAATTAATCCTCGAATCTACCCCTCGGTCTCTTGGAGCATAGAGTAAGCTCTTGTGATCTAGGATTAGTGGTTTACTTCCTGTTTGAATCAATAAAATTAATTTAAACTATTTTAACTACCAATTAATTGAAATAAACAGGGTTGCATGGCTGTCTGTGTGTGTGTGCCTGTGTGTGAGAACAAAACAAAATATCTCAAGAAGGTTGAAATTTGATGTTTAAGCTAAGTACCCCTCTGACAAGCAAAAAAAAAGCTTTTAATTAAAATCGGCCATTGAGTAATTACTCTACACTAGCGTTTTCCAAACTGGGAGGCGCGCCTCCCTAGGGAGGCGCGGACTAGTCTAAGGGGAGGCGCGAATATTGACCACCAAGATCAATTTTCCAAATGATTGCTAGTTTTATAAATAAAATAATGAAATTTAGAAGATTCTGGGAAGGAGTTTTTAATTAAAATAATAAATATGAATAAAAAAAAAATATTTTTATATAAATTTATATTTTTTAGTATTAAAAATTTTTGTTTTTGTATTATTTTATTAAATGGATGAGGGGGGAGCGTCATACGATTAAATATTTTTAAGGGAGGCGTGTAACATAAAGTTTGGAAACCACTGACCTAAAGTAAGACTCATTCTAGAAAATTATACGATGTGTAAAACCCAAAGGCGGATCCAGGGAAGTTTTTCAGGGTTTTAATTTTTTTTCTGACTAGACTCGAAGCTCGCCGGAGACGATAGCATTGTTAATTATTTTATTTATTAGGATTGGATAAGGGGTTGAAAAAATTTAAAATAATGTTTTTTAAATTTATTTTAGCTAAATCGAAGCCAAATAAATAGAAAACATTCAAAAATAGCGTTGATTATTATTTTGATTAGGGGGGGGATGAAGGGTTGATTATTTAAGAAAGGCCTTGGAATATTCCAAATCACTTGTTGACATTCTTTTCCAGTTATAAATGTAGTTAGATTAGAGCAAAAGGTATTTTTTTTACTTTTAATAAAAAGGGAATTGTTATTTTCATCTGTTTTATTCCTATCGAAAGAGAGACAAGTCTCGTTCAGTCGAGAGCGTGGCCTGCCGGCAGGCGCTGCTATCTTTTTTTTGTGTTTAAAGTGAATCAAAGTGAATAATTAATATAGTGTAACCCACCCTGACCTCACCGTCAACCAGCACACCCTCTTGAGTGTCTTATTAAAGGTAATTATTATGCATTTTATCGTTGAAAAAAAAAAATGATAGAAACAAATAATTTGAAAATGCGAAAAACGATTCTTTTGAATATGAAAATAAATATTTTATATTTCACTAAGGGTAGACGGTGAATATAAGCTGTTGAAAGGAGGAGGGGGTCATTGAAAAAAAAATTAGTTTTTTATTTTTTATCTTTTTTAAGCTATTTTGAGAGTAATTTCGCGGTGAAGGCTCGTATTTCCTTAAAGGGGTAACCAGGGGGGTTAATGCCCCATCCCCTATAATGCACAAAGATAGGCCTATTAATGTTTTAATTCTAAAAAATAAGTGCATTCCGTTTGAGTTAAAATTTATATTCAATATTTAGCAAATAGCATAGTGGGGTAGAAACATTTTAATGTCATTCTGAAATTTCTTATTACTGGGGCAGAATTAATTTTTAGAGAATTTCGGAACTCTCATAATCAGATAATAATAACACTGGGTAACTTAGGAACCCATCGAATCCCTTGCAGAATTTTTAGGGATTTTTTTCATTAGGTAGAAAAGTAAGATATGATTAGTCCACTTGGAATTTTACTGGGGTGAGTTACCGCATCTTTTTGTATATAGAACTAATCTCAATTAGGATTTGAATTTTTACTTTCTCTTACCTATATATATAAGTTAATATACATATATATAGAGAGAAAGTATTGGATTCATGTCAAAAATTCGTTGTCGAGCCTTTGATGGATATATACGTTTTAAGGTCCACTGGATCCAAAAAAAGTGGTTTTCGTGACTGTGTGTCTGTTTGAGTTTAATTTAAAGCATGAAGGAATTGAGCAAGGAGGTTGAAATTTTATATATAAGTTAGGCACCCTCCTAGGGCGTGAAAATAAGATGTGAGAAAAAATATTTTTCTTCAGGAAAGAAAGTTAGAAAAAATTCTGGTTGCGTTTTCTTTCTTTCCTGATACAAATTCTAACATATTTAAATTTCAAGATCGAATATCTTAATTTGATCTATTTTTAATAAAAAAACCTTTCTATCAGTTATTTTAACTTTTCATTTTGTAAATGTTTTAGCATTTTTTTTAAAGGCCTTTTTCAGTTTATTAGCAATTTCAAAGCTAAACGTATGGTCTATATGCATTGTTTTTCTTTCACTCTAATAAAGTATAATTTGTTTATCCGTGTGTTGGTTTGGAAACACCCATCAAATTTCGAAACCACTTCTTGTTCACATTTTCTTTGGAAGGACCGATTTTGTTCCATGGTGGCATAATTCTTTCTTTTTTTCCCCCTTGAAATAAAAATAGATAGGACTTTTCAGAGCCCCTGTATTTCCCTCTGCTCCGTTGTCATCCAACCAACGAGCCGAGCCTATCTCTCTCTCTTTTCTTCTTGGATATATTCTCGGATCGTCTCTCTCTCTCTCTCTCTCTATCTATGTTTCTTATTCCTATTGAAAGCCTGTTCCCCATTATCTTTCCCTCCTTTTCTTCCTTTTTTCCTGCTTTGCTGCTCTCCCGCACCTTGCCATCGTCTACCAAAGCTCAACACAACATTCAGATTCTTTCTACACACACACATACATCTATTCATGTATAAAAAATACCTTCTATACACCTACCTTTTGAATACTTGTCAGATTATTAACTCATAGAGAGACAGGGTTTTTAATTTATTAATGTTCAAAAAAAAAATTAATCTTTTTAAAACAAGGTAGTTACGTAACAACTGTTTTTAATTAATTGAAAAATTAAGATGGAATTTTAAATTAATTAGTTAAAAATGAAATTTATTCATTTTTTTTTCAAAGATTTCTTCTTTTATTAAAAGCGAAGAAAATTATTCAACTTAGACAGGAAATTATCAATTAAATAGAAACAAAAGATTTTGAAATTGTAGCCTATGATAATTGGTGCACAGAATAATTTTTTTTTTTATTTTGTTTCAAGAGATTGAAATCTATATCTATATAAATTAAATCTGGTGTGACTGCTCGCACAACACACAAATTTCTAAAACTACATCAGTAAAGTAATAAATAGTTCTTTTGGTTCGATATTATTTAAAATCTTATTTAACCTTTAATATAAAATTTCAACCTCGTTCCTTCATGGTTTAAGTTGATCACAGACAGACCA
>JAKCPI010022530.1:0-79212 GCA_023213315.1 Euborellia annulipes | reverse complement strand
GTTTTTCATAAACCTTATCAAGTTCCATATGCTATTAAAGGGAAGGTTGAATTGGAATTAGAAAAGTTAATAGAAAGAGGATTTTTACGTAGGAGTAACTTATAGGGAATGGGCTTCACCAATTGTGGTTGTTCCGAAGAAAATTGGTGATATACGTATTTGTGTTGATTTTAAGAAAAACATTAAATCCACTTTTGAAAGAATACGTGATAAGAAAGTCGACGAGGATGAACCGGTTGTTCGGTAATATAGATGAATTTGATGATGAAAAGGAAGATTTTGAATCTTATTGTGAAAGAGTTGATCAGTTTTTCATTGCAAATGATATTCATGAAGAAAGGGCGACGGCTATTTTTCTAACTCTTGATTGGAAGTAAATGTTTTTCAATTCTCAAAGATTTAATTCACAACACTATGTTATATCTTTAAAATAGGAATAAAAGCTCACAAATTCCGCGATTCAAAACATTTAATCAACGTTCGTAACCAATACAAATAACAAAAAACAAAACAACAAAACACACTTTAATAATTTAATTCACAACACTTTTTCCCCCTTAAAAAGAGAGAAGTGTTGGTTGCTTTCTTGCTCTTTGAGATCTTCTCGCTTCATTTCGTTCGGCTTCTACATTTCGTTCAACTTAGTGATTCCGGTTGATTAGAATAATTATAATCTAAATGTATGTTAGTTTGTGTCAACTTTTTCTTAATATTCTCTATATGAAATTTTATCAACCTTCCGTTCAATTCCACTTCATAAACAAAAGGACTCAACTTTTTCTTTATTATGGCCGAAGTCCAAATTTTCTCAATCCCTTTTCTCTTTATTAACACCTCGGATGCTCTTTCAAGATTACCATTGGATAGTCCAACAAATGTGAATATAAACTCTATGAACTTAGAAGGGAATTTTCCTTTGTCTTTTATTGAAATTTCAAGAGAAACGTTAAATGATGACATTTTGTTTCAAGTTTTAAAATTTTCAAAAGATGGTTGGCCAACGTCTATTAAAAATCAAAATTTTATTCCTTACTTTTCAAAAAGGTTATATATATCAATTGAACAAAATTGTCTTATTTGGAATAAAAGAGTTATAATTCCAAAAATCTACCAAAATCAAATTTTGGATATGTTGCATGATGGTCATCCGGGAATCATGAAAATGAAAATGTTAGCACGATCATCTGTTTGGTGGCCTGGTATTGAGAAGGATTTAGAAAATAGAGTTAAACATTGTTCAATATGTGAAAAAATTAACCCAGTTAAGAATAATTTTAGTACAGAGTGGCCGAAATCGTTGGAGTTTTGGGAAAGGATTCATTTGGATTTTTTTGAATTTTCAAATAATAAAGTTTTAATACTTGTTGATAGTTATTCGAAATGGATTGAAGCTTGGGAAATGAAGTCTACTAATGCAAGAAATGTAATAAACAAGTTAAGGACTTGTTTTAGTATTTTTGGATTTCCTGAAGTTATAGTAAGTGATAACGGGCCTCCTTTTGGTTCTGAAGAATTTTTGAAATTCTGTCATAGTAATGGAATAAGGGTAATGAAGAGTCCGCCTTATCATCCTAAATCAAACGGGTTGGCTGAAAGGACAGTGCAAACTTTAAAAAACATGCTAAGAAAAAAATTTTTGGAAAAGAAGTTTTTAAATAATTTTCAACATTTATTGGATAATATTTTATTTAATTTGCGAAATATGCCTAATATGTCGGGATATTGTCCAGCTGAATTAATATTTAAAAAGAAGCCTAGGACGAAACTGTCCATGTTATTTCCTAAAGAAAAAATACTTAAGAATGAAAAATCGGTGAATGTGGAATTCTTGATTGGTGAAAAGGTGTTAATAAAGAGAAAAGGGATTGAGAAAATTTGGACTTCGGCCATAATAAAGAAAAAGTTGAGTCCTTTTGTTTATGAAGTGGAATTGAACGGAAGGTTGATAAAATTTCATATAGAGAATATTAAGAAAAAGTTGACACAAACTAACATACATTTAGATTATAATTATTCTAATCAACCGGAATCACTGGATAATGAGAATAATGAGGGAACTTCGGGTATGGATGTAGAAGTTGAACGAAATGTAGAAGCCGAACGAAATGAAGCGAGAAGATCTCAAAGAGCAAGAAAGCAACCAACACGTCTCTCTTTTTAAGGGGGGGGAAAAGTGTTGTGAATTAAATTATTAAAGTGTGTTTTGTTGTTTTGTTTTTTGTTATTTGTATTGGTTACGAACGTTGATTAAATGTTTTGAATCGCGGAATTTGTGAGCCTTTATTTCTATTTTAAAGATATAACACTTTTACCATTAAAATAGACATATTTCTTGATAAACTTGCATGATGCCATTTCTTTAAAATAATTTCCGAATATAAACGAATGGAAAGCCGAGGTTCAACTATCGAATAATTGGGAAAAATTACCAAACCTTCACGTAACCATTATGTACCTATTACGAATCTGTAACGTGATTATTACCGTTCCAGCTAAAGTTTTTGTGTGGTAAAAAAGACCACAATCCTATTCCCCACTTTGGGAATAATCCGGTAATCATACCGATATAAATACGTTGCGCTCTCTGGTAAAAATTACTTTAAAGTTAACTTCAAGGTAACAGTGTAGTCATTTAAACTTTAAATGCTGCTTGGGAAGTTAAACACCTCCCGGGACCGGAAAAATAAGCTTTTAATCAAAATCGGCCAAAGAGTACTAGTACTTTACTGATGTACTTTTTCAGTTTTTTTCGATTTTCTCAAAATTTGCTCCAACGATTTTTTTTTAAATTCAAAAATCAATTATTTTTTAGATGCTCTTTAAAATGTATATTCTCATTTTGCGATTGAAATCTTCTGAAGACCACTTTACTCTTGTATTTCATAGGGAAAGATAGAAGAAATGGTTGCCATGGTAACAAAATATAAATATTTTCCCATACTTATAAATTTTACATCTGAATTCATATGTTCCGTACTGTCGGGAACTAAATATATGTCGACACAAAAAATCTGGTGTGACAAGCACAGAACACAACTTTCGATTACCGAAGGTAAGAGAAAGTTGTGTGCTGTGAGCCAGTCACACCAGATTTTTTTTAGTATACGAGTCTCATCCCATCTTTCCAAAGCCAGGTTTCGGCTGATTTTTGGCCGAAATCGAAACCATAGCCATAACCAGGATTTTTGGCCGAAACTGGCTGAAACTGAAACTTCGGTCGGTTCCTAAATATATATGGGCCAACTCGACCACTTTTGAACCCGACCATTTTTGATTTGGCTGAAACTTTGTCATCTTTTTGTACCCTATTGAAAACGTGTTTGAGAATTTTTTCAGATTTTAGGACCCAGCCAAAAAAAAGTTATAGCATTTTCAAAAAACATCGATTTTTTTTTTTAATAACCGTAAAACTGTCAAAAATTAACTTATCGGGACGTTTTTTTTTTTTGAAATTTTTGTCTTTAAATGTACTTTTCAGAAAAAAATATGACAAAATTTTACAGATTCATCTTGAACGTGTTTTTTTTGACATTTTCGGAAAAAAACCAAAATTTAGGGATGAATGACAGTTTTTTTTTAATTTTTTTTTTTTTATAAAAAACTGATTTTTTCTACAAATGCTCAGAAAATTTCAGAGTGGGATTATTTCGCGTTCTATTTTTTTTATTTTTGAAAAAATTTTTTTTTTTTCTCCGCTTATTTATCATGATGGTGCTCTTAAATTCTTCCAGGATTGACTGAGATTCTAGAAAATTGAAGAAAAATAATAATAATAATAGTTAGGGGTGATGAAAATCGAGAAAATTCCATTTATCCTGAAAAAATTAGAAATTAGTTGTGTCAACTACTTAAGTATTTGAAGCGTCAAGTAAAAGCTTAGAAACATGGGCGTAACTAGGGGGTGCCAGGGGGCCTGGCCCTCCCCAGAAAGCTCCTTGCCCCAAGAAAAATTGAAGGGGGGCCATGGGACCAGCTATCTTCCGGTGGAAAGCCCCATATTTTCTTAATTTTTCTTGGGGCAAGGAGCTCTCTGAGCCCCCCGGCACCCCCTAGTTACGTCCATGTTTCTAAGCTTTTACTTGACGCATCAAATACTTAAGTAGTTGAATACACAACTAATTTCTAATTTTTTCAGGATAAATGGAATTTTCTCGATTTTCATCACCCCTAACTATTATTATTATTATTTTTCTTCAATTTTCTAGAATCTCAGTCAATCCTGGAAGAATTTAAGAGCACCATCATGATAAATAAGCGGAGAAAAAAAAAAATTTTTTTCAAAAATAAAAAAAAAATAGAACGCGAAATAATCCCACCCTGAAATTTTCTGAGAATTTGTAGAAAAAATCAAAGTTTTTTATAAAAAAAAAAAATTAAAAAAAAAGTGTCATTCATCCCGAAATTTTGGTTTTTTTGCGAAAATGTCAAAAAAAAGGTTCAAGATGAATCTGTAAAATTTTGTCATATTTTTTTCTGAAAAGTACATTTAAAGACAAAAATTTCAAAAAAAAAAAAAAAAAAAACGTCCCGATAAGTTAATTTTTGACAGTTTTACGGTTATTTAAAAAAAAAAATCGATGTTTTTTGAAAATGCTATAACTTTTTTTTGGCTGGGTCGTAAAATCTGAAAAAATTCTCGAACACGTTTTCAATAGGGTACAAAAAGATGACAAAGTTTCAGCCAAATCAAAAATGGTCGGGTTCAAAAGTGGTCGAGTTGGCGTGGAATACCCCATATATATTCTTATTTTTTAATATTTTTAATATCAGCAAATTTAAATTTTTTTAAGTTCTTAAGATCCTAATTCTCGACTCTATTCATTAATTAAGAATCAAATGGAGAGGTACTTTTCGTTAATAATTTTATCCCCTAAAAGCAAGAAAAAAAATTAAATGTTTATAAAGTGATGAAACGAAACAAAATTAGGTAGGGTGATGGCGATGGGGAATGATTTAGGACTCGAGAGTTTATGCCTTTAATTCGAAGGCTTTTCCCCTCTATATAAAAAAAAGCTATGTTACAATTTGGACGGCCATGATCTGCCCCCTGGACGACCATGAGCTCCCCCCCCTGGACGACCACGATCTCCCCCCCCTAGATTTGATCAAGGGTACGCCCTTGCGCCTACTAACTTATTGGAGAAAAATTAATTCCTAATTAAGGGGAAAGGAGAATCAAGCTCATGCCCCATCCACCCCGCATCAAGACACAAAAAGGCGATGGGGGGGAGGAGGGGATGGGCATTAAGCTTTTGATAAGTGAAAGTTAGCAATAAGTGATAAGGTTCAAACCAAAAGGGGAAGCAAAAAGAGAGGGATGAAATGGGAGGAAATAAAAAACACAGAGCGGGTCTAAAATAATGAAAATCTGGTGTGGTTTTTATTCATTTACAATATTATATGAAATATAATATACCAGTAATGGGAAAGAATAATGATCGTGTTTTGCCCTCCCGAACGCTTATCTGCCTTAATATAAAATTTTTTTAAATATTGATATATCTTTATTTTTCAGGTCATAAATCTGGATCAGGGATGGGCAGGATCGCGATCCTTTTGAAAAATTTGTTCTAAGATTTTCGGATCTGGATCGAAATCATTTTTGCTCTGGATCAAGGATCGAATCGCTAATCCTTTTCGAAGGATTAGGAAACCTGTATTTTTATGCGATTCTTTTCAAATGATTGCCAATCCTTTAAAATTTTTTACTAATAAATATGTACAGTATATCCTTTTGATTCATCCAAACGTTTAAAAATCAATTCCTGATAGGATTTTCGGATCGTGTATCTGGATTTGAGGATCCTTTTTCAAAATTGGATCGGATTAGCGAGTCGGATCGCCCGAGTTAAGGTAGGTTTATATTTACAGACATCGAGGGTGCCAGACACATAGCAGACAAAATAATATTATTCTATACAGTGATCGCCGGATAGCATCGCTAATTCTTTTGCACCAGATGGATCGGATTAGTGGATCAGGCCAGCCGAATTGACCGGATCTGCGGATAGGATCGCTAATCTTTGTTTAAGGATTTTGTCCTATACAATTTATATATTTCTTGAATTTTAATAACAAATTTAAAATTTTTCTATGAATTTAAAACGATTACGATAACTTTTAAGTGAACAAGTGTCGTTAGCACAATGTGTGTGTGGTATGTGTGTGAGTTTGCGTTCAGTTGTGCACAAAAAAAAAAAAAACTTTGTTTAAAGACGAAGGGGAAGAACGAACGAGTTATGGCCCTTTTTTATGACAACAAGCAAATAATTAACATCAGCAGCTGGAAATGCTAATATTTGCTTTAAAATTTGCTCACTAGATTAACATTTTAAAGAATTCCAGGAATTTTTTTTATATAATATTTATTAAAAGTTTTTTTTTTTCAACATCTAATGAATACTAATGGCGCACTCTCTCATTCCTTTAATTGAGGAATTTCTATAAAAGAGTTTTTAAAATACTATAATTACAAGAGAGTTTTTATTTGTTCAAAAATTTAATTCTTTATTAGATAGTATATACTCACAATTAATGTGCATTAGCAAATTTGGTTGAATACGAATTTTAAAAAAATATAGTAAACCCCTTTTTACTTTCTCTTACCTATATATTGTTAAAATATATATAGTGAGAAAGTGTTGGATTTATGTCAAAAATTCGATGTCGAGATTTTGATGGAGATATACATTTTGAGGTCCCCTGAATCCAAAAAAGTGTTTTTCGCAACATGGTCTGTCTGTGTGTCTGTGTGTGTCTGTATTCAATTAAATTAAAAAGCATGGAGGAATTGAGCTAGGAGATGGAAATTTTATATTTAAGTTAGGTATACCTCCCTAAGGCATGAAAATAAGCTTTTAATTAAAATCGGCCAAAAAGTACTAGTACTTTACTGATTTGATGTACTTTTTCAGTTTTTTTTAGATTTTTTAAAAATTCGCTCCAACGATTTTGAGTAAAATTCATAAATCAATTATTTTTTAGATGCTCCTTAAAATGTATTAATATATTCTCATATTCACACAGTCTTTTCGGCAACTTAGGCCATTTAACTTTTAACGAAACTCGATATGTTTAATATATCTATTTGGGGTCCAGGCATTCTTATTTAAGACATTTGGTATCCAAAATGGCTTAAATAAAATCTTCGGACGTCCTATATTTGATACTTTTCAAATTTTTCTCAAATATCCTCCTCCTTTAAATATAAAATAACCAAAATTTAACATAAAAATTTTAATATAAAAGAATTCTAATACTAATCCAGGGTGAAGAGCCTTTAGAAAAACTTTTTAATTAATTTTATTTTTAGGATTTCGATACTCAAATTTTTTTTTTCTTTTTTTTTTTTTTTTTTTTTGAAAGAAATAAATTACAGTCAAATGTAGTCTATATAATTAATTTGTGAATGATCTCGGTATAAAATTTCTGAGCGAATAAAAAAAAAAGAGGGGGAAGAGTATCGACATTCAAAGGCTATCATGTTAGATTAAATGTTAATGATCTGACGACTGGAATCGGGATTGTCTCCGAAATTAAATCAACTCCCATTTCGATGGGAGAATGAAAAGGGATGAGAGAGGGTCGATGGTCTTTTCATTTCGTCTCTGAAATGGGTTTTGAATTATTCCAAAGGAATGGGAGAAGAGAAAGAAGAAGGAAGATAGCGATTAACGAACTCGGGATTAACTTTCGGATCTGTAAAAAATACCATATTATGTGTTCTTAATTTTAAACAGCATATAAAAAAAAAATTGATTTTTCAAATTAAAATCGTTAGAACAAATTTTGAGAAAATCAAAAAACTGAAAAAGTACATCAGTAAAGTACTAGTATTCTTTGGCCGATTTTGTTCAGAAGCTTCGTTCACGTGCCAGGGGAGTGGCTAAGTTGAATATAAAATTTCAACCTCCTAGCTCTTTTCGTTCTTGAGATATTTTGTTCACAGACAGACCATGTCGCGAAAACCACTTTTTTGGATTCAGGGGACTTCAAAACGAGTATATCCATAAAAATCTCGCATCGAATTTTTGACTTTAATCCAATACTTTCTCTCTATATATATTAACATATAGACTATAGAGGTAAGAGAAAATAAAAAGGTATTTTGCATTTATTGCCATAAAAAACTTCCGTGTTAATTAAGAACTAATCTCTCTCGTCCTGATGGCATATGTTATATATAATTTTTTTATATAGGCTAACAAAAAAAAAACACCTGGCAAAATAAAATTAATCATTCTAAATTCAATTTAACTAGTTTTTTGCTTACAAAAATTTATTTATTTTACAAAAGTTAGAAATATTCTTTATTTTACTGTATATAATGGTAGATGGCATCCCAATGGAAAATTGAAATAATTCATTTTCAAAAAAATTTGACTTACACCGGCTATGTTTCTCAGTCCTCCATAAACTGTAATTATTAAGTCATGCCAAATATTAACATATCAATTATTTCAATGAAAAATAGCCTATATTTTAATCATCACGATTAAAGCTACAAAGAAAACGAGGGCATAATGTATCTTGACTTGTTTGTATACTTGGGAAGTACGGACTTGAGACGGGGAAAAATTGACTCAGAAATATTTTGAAATACTAATCACTATTACACAACTATCAATATCGAATAATTTCTTTATATGTATCAGAAACAAATCTAGGGAATATTTTTTTTTCAATCATATTTTAGTTGCTCGATAAGTTACATAATATAGAGTGTTGTAAGATATGATAGATAGATGCAAGTCCCAAATAAAATTAACATGAAAATGAATTATTAAATTAATTATAGAGATAATTTAATTGATATTTTTTAGGGGGGGGGGCTTTGAAGTTATTAAAGTACGACTTTAATGAGTTACTAATGCATTATTTATTTCACTCAAAAAATAATTTGCTGTTCTAAATCTATTAAATTTAAACTAATTTTATAGGCACTAGATTCAGCTTGGCTGACTTTATGTTTACTTCATTAGTTTTTTTTTTTTTTTTTTTTTGAAATACTATATAGCCTATCTTAATAAAAAATATCTTCCTTAATTTTTTTTTAAATCCGCCCATTTAAATTTTTATGTTCGATTTATATATCATAAAATAATTCTATAAAAAGAGAAAGAAAGAGGAAGTAGAAATTTTTATCTTTTTTCATAAAATATCCTCATAAATGATTTATACAAAGTTTATATCAATAAGTTGAGAAAAGAAAAGTCGGCTTTATTCTTTGTTGAATAAAAAAAAAATGTAAATATGAATATGGAGGAATCAAATCTCTAAAAGATACTTGAAAGAGGTTGGTAAATAAGAAATAACGCAAGTAGAAATTCCTTTTTGTCAGCTTACAGCGTGAAAATTCAATAAACAAAAGAATAGGGCCCTATCAATTTACTTGAATAACTGAGAAATGAGTTTGATTTGTAGTGATATATTGACTCAAAAGGATGCTAACATATATATATTTTTTTTTATTAAAAAAAAACATTCACACTTTTTTCTCATTCACGCTCACATTCACACACTCATTCACACAGTCTTTTCGGCAACTTAGGCCATTTAAGACTTTAAACGATAATCGTTAATGATTATTATACATATTGGGGTCCAGGCATTTTTATTTAAGTCATTTGGTATCCAAATGCCTTAAATAAAATTATCGGACTGCCTGGGGTCCGAACCCGCGACGTTCGGTATAGAAGGTAGACACGCTACCAACTACTCCAAGCCCCGTGGGCGATGCTAATATATGTGCCTCTTGACATAAGCTTTGTGTTTATATGATAGGGGCCTAAGATCCTATATTAGGATTTAATGTAGTGGGATTATACCCTATTAAAGATAATTTCCATATATGTATAGGTAATTAATGTTCTTGTAAATATAACTTTACATAATAAATTTTACCACAAGATTCTCTTTCGACTGAATTGACATACTAATAATAATTTTATTATTGCTATTTTTAAATTATTAATAGGCTATTGTAAATAATTAAATAAATTTATTAATGGAATTTTACCCCGAAATTTGAGGTTCAAATTTCAAAAAACTTTAGAATCTGTCTTGAGATTTCATAAAAATACAATAAGAAAAAAAAAAATACTGTAATTCAGGGGCGGACTAAGGCCTAGGCAACCAAAGCACGTGCCTAGGGTCTCTAATTTTTGGAGCCCGAAAATAAAGGAAAAAATTTTTTAAATTTACAACAATTTTGTTCCGCAATAGAAATTTTTTCGCACAACGGCAAAAATTTCGTGTCCCTGAAAAAAGGTAAAATGAGGGGAAAAAAAAATTTCCACTTGGCGGAAGAATTTGATATAGCGGAAAAAATTCCGTGTCCATTAAAAAAAAAAAGATAAAATGATTTTTATGAGGAAAAAAAATTTGGTTCCACAAAAAAAAAATTCGTTAATTACAATTGGCCCGCTTTAGCCTTAGTCCGTGATGTAATTTAAATTTCATTAAAATTGGTTAAAAAACAAAGGAATTATATTATACGTATAGCTTAAGTTCTACACGTTGTTTGCTTATATAGTAATACGAGTGATTAGACTTAAATGAACAGGTATGGACCTGCAAGTGTGCCTATGGCTATTCATTACTACGCGTATATAGGTCATTCAAGAATTCATAAGAAAATAATAAAAAAAATCATCTAACTATTAACAAAATATTACTTCAAAGTTAATTGACAAAAAATTATTAATTTAAATATTTATATAAAAAAAGACTTTATAATAAAGGAAAAATTATACCTATTGAGAAGTCTTTTAGATTAATACTTTGGTATTCACATTCCATTAAAAAATCTTTTTTTTTTTTTTTATTAAATTTAAAAAAAAAAAAAACTTCAAGATATTTTAAATAGAGCTCTTAAGTTAGTTTTTAAAGTGAACTGGTTAACGTGATATTATCGCTTTCTGAAAGATATTGTATTTAAATAAAACAGTTATAATCCGAACACAATTATATTTTAAGAAACGTATTTAAGTAATACAAAATTAATTATAAGAAATCTGATAATATTCATCGAGAATAGGAGAATGGAAATTATTATTATTATAATTAATTTCCAAAGAAATTTTTGTTATTCGGGGCATAATTTTTTTTTTTTTTTTAATAAAAAAAACTATTAATATTCTTTGACTTTATGCAAAATTATTGAGAGAGGGACTAATAACTGAAATCAATTGACCAACAAATAAAAATATTAATTAAGAGCAGAGGTATGCATATTAACATTTTAATAATAGGCCTATACGAAAGATTTTTGCAAAGAGTAAAATAAAATTTGCAGAAAAATAGCTAAGTTCGAGAGCAAAAAAGATTAAACGATGCATGCAATCATCACCCATTTTGTGAAATTCTTAAATTTAAATATTAATTATAAATATTTAGCCATTAAAGAGCATAATGAATGAATAATTATAAATTTTGAATTGAAATACCTAAGTAAAAACGATGAGCAATGAGGAGAGAGAGGACGAGGTGGCCGGCGTCCACGATGGCTGCCTGGCAAATGAGAACGCTTCGGTTTTCTTATGAAGAGCATCGCGGATTAACACTAGACAAGGGCTAGCCCACTACTGACCTCTCAAGGTCTCTAGTCTTCCCTATTAAGAAGGCGTATTCTGGCGCCAAGGATCTGATTGGCTAATTAGTAAGGGGAGGGGGAGCAAAGAGTACAGAGAGGGGGAATGAGAGAGAGAGAGAGAAGAGGGGGGCGAGAGCAGACTCTCTGTCCATCCATCGTCTAAAAATAAAACCTGATTTCAAACAATTAACCCATTATTATTCCCAGAATCAATTAAATTAAGCAAAAAAAAAAAAAATAATAATAATAATAAAACAATAAAATTATTTTCTATTTTATTCATCAAATTAATAAAAATAAAAAACTGAATTACATCTTCATAGTGTAATTACTTCAAACAATTTTCAAAAATATTACTGATATACTTTTTAAAAGGGCTAAATAATAATTGATTTAATCTTGATTCTTGATAATTCAAAAATTTTTTTAAATATTGTATAAACTTACAAAACTTGTAAAAATGAAAATAAAAACGTGTTAAATTTGTAAATCAGATTAGAAATAGTTTGAAAAATGTAAGACAGATGCCGCAGGTTTAGAATTCACCTATTTTAAAATAATCTCTTTAAAAGTAATCCTTTCATAAACAAATCGACTGCCCGATAGATTCGATGCATTGCTGGCACACAAATAGAGGGAGATCTGGACCTTTGTTGATGCACACACTATTATAGGTATGTCATTTGACAATTTTGTACTGTATTTTAATAACTTGTTTTGTAATGCATCCACAAATTTCCAGACTCTCTTCTCACTGAGGAAGACCTGCGGCACAGCGGTCGAAACCTGTGGTATGAGGAAATTAAATTAATAAATAAATAGGATATATTTTTTAAAATATATTTTGTTTTATTCAACGGACTGAACAAGGCCTTCTAATCCTATCTATTGGTAAATCTACAGTCCTGGGTGAGTGCAACTTATAATATTTATCATATTATAATATAGATATAAACTTAAAATTATTTAAGTAAATTTTTATTTTTATTTTTTAGGCTTCTAAGATCATTGAAACTCGGATTTGAAAAAAAAATCCCCCCCCCATCCCCTCGTGGCCGAGAGGCTAGAGGTGTTGACAAATGAAAATATTGATAGACTTAAAGACACGGGGTGCGGCTTCGGACACCATGCAGTCCGATGAATATTTATTTAAATTATTTGGACATCAAATGGTATAAATAAATGTGCATGAACTCTATATATCGTATTTAAAAATAATTTGTATTTTGTTAATGTCTAGATGGCCTAAGATATAGAAAAGACCAAAAAAAATTGCACTCGATGCGAGAAACAAGATGAATAAATAAACTCGGATTTGAAAAAAAATAAAGTTGAATACCTCAGTACAATGAATTGAATTGTTTGAAATTACTTATTCGTTTAGAAATTTAATATTTTAAATGATTTATTATCTCTAACATTTAATTCCGGTGTTTTACGTATTTTTTTTTTTTTCCTTATCTTTCTTTTCTTTTCCGATATCATAAGATCGACAGATACCAGCTGTCCCATTAGTCTTGAACAGGAAATAGGATTTCTGAGGAGCACAAAGTCGCAGAAAGTCGTAAATAACACCTAAGGTGTGTTTCTCTTTAGCATATTATCTGGCAACGTCCGCAGATTTCGCTTCTATCACCACGGGGAGATGGATGGGAATGAGAATGAGGTTAGAGGAATGTCAAGGGAGGGACGGAGATGATATTCCATGGAGTGGGGCAGGAGAATCGTGAATCACTATTAACATTTGACAGAAATGTGAAATATAAATAAACAAAATGATGCCCTCGGGCTTGGTGTAGGGGTTAACCTGCTAGCCTCGTATACGGATCCCAGATTTTTTTGCAAGCTTATTAAATTTTTTCATAATTCTAATAAATATTAGACTTGAATATTTGTTTAAATAGAATTTATAAATAAATTAGTTTAAAACTTAGTACAAATGTATCAATAAGCAGAATAAAGAGAACGGTCGGAAGCGGAGCCTTCAAATGTACAAGCGAAATACAAACAAGACTAATTTATATCGCTAAATTGAATTAATATTCAACCTAATTCGCAAGCATTGAGGCTGGAGCGTGCTTCATTGAAATGCCTCGAAATAATTATAGAGCACGAGCATTCGTTTGTTTATTTGTGTCAAAAGAGGGAGGAAAATGAAATCGGGACGAAAGCACATGAATAATACAAAAGACACAGTAGAAAAAGAAGATGGTTTTTATTTATTTTATTTATTTATTTATTTTTTTTAAAGAGATAATTAGAATTTTAAATTTAAATAAGTTTATATCTATACCGACATAAAAAAAATCCTTCTATTTAATGATACAGTAGTAATCTGTTTTTTGTTTTTTAGCTTCCTGTCCTGAGCGGCAAAAATTCTTTAAATTATATCAGCTACCAATTGATTTTTTTAAAAATTCGATAATGCGCCCCCGAGTTTGGCGTAGTAGGTAGCGTGCCTACCTCCTATACAAAACGTCGCGGGTTCGGACCCAGGCAGTCCGATGATTTTATTTAAGCCATTTGGATACCAGATGGCTTAGAAATGCCTGAACCCCAAAAATATATATTAATTACAACGGTTATCGTCTAAAGTCTTAAATGGCCTAAGTTGCCGAAAAGACTGTGTGATTGTGTGTGTGTGTCTGACTTGTGAGTGTGAATGAGAAAAAAGTGTGAATGTTTAAAAAAAAGAAAGAAAGAAAGAAAAATTCGATGTTGGCGGTGTGGTCTACTGGTATTTTAACGTGATGTCTATTTCCTGATTTCGAATATAAAAGCCATTTTTTTAAATTATATACAAGTGTGACAATTTTTTGATAAGTTCTTGCTTAAAAAATGAGGTTTTTGAAAATAGTTAATTAATGTGGATTTTTTTTATATAGTCAATTTCTGCACAAATTGACAACTGATCTGATTAGTCGTTCGGAATCTACAGTGGTTTAAACTTTCAAACTTTAATTTCCCGCTGAGCGCTCTCACGCGGTAAAATGTGATATCTAAAAAAAAGAAAAAAGTTCCGGGGGTATTGAACCACTCTTTCTAAAAATATATTTAGATTAAATGTAGCTTTCATGGTCAAATAGAAATGCATTGCGCAAAAGTGGCAATTTTTTGCCTAAAAAATGAGGTTTTTTGAAAAAAAAAAAAAAAAATGATTTTAGAGTTAATTAATAAAAAATAATTTTTTTATTTAGTACTGCTCTATAAACAAGTAAACTTCCGCTTCATATTAGAAATAGTGACAAATATCAATAATGATAACCAAAAAAATCAAGGGGTGTTGGTTCGGTTTCAGGCAGTCTTGTTTTTGGATACCAAATTTTGTGAAAAAATGTGTCTGGATACTTTATGTTGTAATATATATATTGTATATTGTTTAAAGTACCAGGTATATATGGCCTAAGATGCCAAAAAGAAATAAATGAGATAAACAGACCGTTAATCTAATGGATGATATTTTTTCGGATTATACTAACAATTTACTGAAACTTCTTTTTGCAAGCCATGGTTTCCTTTAAACTAACTCATTAATAAAAGATAATGAAAAAAATTTATTAATATTTATAAAAGCAATTATTTATTTTTTAATTACTAACTTCGATTAAAATGTCTAATTCTTTTATCACCGCACGAAATTTTTTTATTAAATATTAAAATAAACATAAACTCGGCACTTGAATTAAATTGAAAAAAAGAGCGACGACGACTCTTGACTAATATTTAATTACCAGTACTTTTCAATATTTTATTATTTTAAAGAAAGTGACCATTAGCGAAGTTGATATTGATTTTGGGTATCATTGGGAACCAACAAGTGTTTGAGTTATTGATGAACATTGATTGACCATTCGGCCATATTAAATAATAATTTATTTATTCCTACCTCACCTGATATCCCACTCAATTAATATTTAAAAAAAAAACTCAATTATTCCATTTTTATTTAGAAATTATCCTAACTGAAAAAAGAATTTAAACATTTTTAATAATGAAGTTTTATTAAATAATATTTTATTTATAAGGTGGAAAGTGATGATGATAATGAAGGGATCCAATCATAGATTGCTCGTATTTTATTCATTCTGCAGTTTCGGTTAGATACAAGTTTTCTCCGGGGCCATTAAAGTAGCAAAGATATAATTGTAATTCAATGAAAGCAAATGGACCCCTAAATATATCGTATTTATTATTATCGTTTAAATCAGGAGTGGCCAATCCAAATGATTTTGCTGGCCACTATAGAAATGCTCCGCGGGCCGCACATATAATTATTATATTAGGAAGAACATATAACCATGTAATGTTATTTATTAATTTAAATAAGCGAAAAATGTAGGTACCGCCGGGAGTCGCACCACGGATCTGTCGATTTACGCTCAACATGCCCTACTACTGGACCACAGTACGCACTCGCTTATTTAAATTATGATAGATCGCTAATTTCCAGTAGTAGGGCATGTTGAGCGTAAATCGACAGATCCGTGGTGCGACTCCCGGCGGTACCTACATTTTTCGCTTATTTAAATTAATAAATACATGGTTATATGTTCTTCATAATTACTTCATGGACCAACACATGATATATATAATTCTTTATTTATTATATTAGTTTTAGACCCAATATAGACATTTTTTTGGGGTAAAAAATAAAATAAATACATAAATTGCAAGAAATAATGGCTGAATGTATGATTTATAATAAACAGATAAAGGCAGCCAAAAACAAAATAATTTTTTTTTTAACAAGACATGTGAGTGTTCTTTATTGATGAGGCAGGTCGAGGGTCCGGTGGCCTGGTGCAATGGATAGCACGCCTATGCCCCGGAAAGGCGGAGATCCTGGGTTCGATTCCCGGGGGCCATGGGATGTTTGGCCTCATCAATAAAGAACACTCACATGTCTTGTTAAATATATCTATGACTCAGTTAAAGTCCGAATCGAGGTATTTTGAATACTATTATCTTTTTCAAATAATAGATCTCGAAAAATATTTAGCTATAACTTAACCCCGCTGCCCTCTGGGCTTTGCTGCTTACAGTAGTGTGTTAGAGCAGATCCAGATATCTGTCCCTCTACTGGTTAACCAAGCGGCGCATAGGTGGAAAACTTTTCTTTAAAGTTTTTCACCTATTCGTTACGAGTTAGTAACTTGCGCGACTAACTGCATATAAGGGGAAGTGAGTTTTATTGGTGCAGGTCGAGGGTCCGGTGGCCTGGTGCAATGGATAGCACGCCTATGCCCCGGAAAGGCGGAGATCCTGGGTTCGATTCCCGGGGGCCATGGGATGTTTGGCCTCATCAATAAAGAACACTCACATGTCTTGTTAAATATATCTATGACTCAGTTAAAGTCCGAATCGAGGTATTTTGAATACTATTATCTTTTTCAAATAATAGATCTCGAAAAATATTTAGCTAAAATAATTTTTTTTTTTGCTTTATTGAACAACAACAATGTTAAAGTTTCCGCCGATTCTTCCGGCTTTTATCAAGACATGTACTTTATTTGCCTCGAGCTTGGTTGAGAGATGGTCACTCTTGAACCCAGAAGTCATGTCAACTGACGAATGTTCGCACCTATGTCAGGAGCCTCTAAGCAAACAAAACACATGTCCTGATGAAGGCTGGAAGAATCGGTGGAAACGTCATTGTTGTTCAAAAAAGTAAATAATTTTTTTTTGCTTTGGCTGTCTTTATCGCTTCATTATAAAATAAATATATTACTTTCTCTTACACTATATATGAAATATAGAGGAGGCTCGTGGCTAATCGGATAAGCTGCGGATTACGAATCTAGAGTTTCCCACCCAACTCGGGTTCAAATCCCACTTGCCATGAAAATTTTCAAACATTGCCAATGTCTCCTCCGTCTCTCTGTAATTGGAGTTTGTCTCTGTTGAGAGATGTAGAAATTAAAAAAAATATATATATATTTTGTAAAATGGTGATGAATCTCGCGGGCCGCAAAAATGTTCAAGGTGGGCCGCATGCAGCCCACGGGTTTGCCACCCCTTGTTTAAAATCTTTATGGCCTAAGATGCCGAAAAGATTTTTAAAAAATACTAGATTATCAATCAGTAACTTTAAAAATAAATGTAGACTACATTTTCACCTCTGTTTTTTTTATAGCAAAATTCGTAGTTGTCAAAGTTTAAATTAGAACTGAAGAGATTAAGATTTGCCCCAAATATAGACTACGATAAACGATCGGATTCTAGTTTATTTTAATTCCATTGCTAAAGATGGTAACTCTTTTGCCAAAGGGCGTTAACTCTTAGTCCTAATTTGATTGGACTTGTGACTAAATTTATCCAGTTCTAAAATGTTCAAGGTTTGATTAAAATCATGCAACGAGGATATTAATAAAGATATTTACACACATTTCATTTTTTCTACAGTTGGTGAACTTGATTTAATATTCGATTTAAAACTTTTAACAATAAATTTTAAAAGGAAATATTTTTATAATTCGTTTAGACTGGAAAAAATAGCTTTTTTTTTTTTTTTCAAACGAAAATCTCAATAAAGTTTTCTCATTAAAAGAAAGAAGTAGAGCTGTAATAAATTTAGAATTTTTTATTAGAGATATAACTTATTATTAAATATTAGATGTTAAGCTTGACCGTGTCGTCTTATAGTTTCTTAGATAATTTGGTAGGAATGTGGAATAACGCTTAGACCTATAGTTAAGTACGAAATTATATTTGTGCATATTTGAATGACGTTCTACAACAGTGGTTTCCAAACTTTATGTTACCCCGCCTCCCCTAAAAATATTTAATTGAATGACGCCTCCCCCCTCCTCATTTTGTAAAATAATACAAACAAAAATTTTTATAGCTAAAAAATTTATAAAACAAACTATTATATTATTTATAAAACTATTACAATAATTTAAAAAATTGCTCGCGGTGATCAATATTCGCGCCTCCCCTTAGACTAGTCCGAGCCTCCTTAGGGAGGCGCGCCTCACAGTTTGGAAAACGCTGCTCTACAACGTCAAAAATTTTTATGGCTTTATAGTTTCAGAGATACTACGATTTTTGGAATGAAATTATATTAGATTCTGGCGGGCATACACAGATTACGCCTGCAATTTGTTATAAATGTAATCGCTATATGTGCAAACGGAAATGTTAATATTTGATAATATTCGCTGAATGAAATAAGAATTTTGCACATTAATTGTTGCAAACATATTTCAGACTAGTAAATTTTTTCGATCTTCTGATATCTTATCCACGCACATGCATACCGAAACATAATCAAATAGACCATTTGGCGGTGCTGACTTTTTTGGAACCCTCAAAACGTTGTTGTAGGGTTGTACATAGGTACATATAAGTATATAGCTAAGAGAAAATAAAAGACGATTAATAATTTACATCGACCACAAAGGGAAAGTCTAACCAGCATAAATAAGCATCTGAGAAATATCATAATCTTAAACAAACCTTCACAGTTTCAGCAAATAATCCCCAAATGCAACTTGAGAAAAATTTCTATTAAGTCAGTGAGACGTTTATAAAACAAAAATTAATTAATTAAATAAATATTTTTTAAAACTAAAATGAAGAGTTTAGTCTAATATAAACCCTAAAAGACATTTTTGCATATTATTTCACCAATTTTTTTAACACTCACATTATTTCCCCATTCACACTCACACACACAACCACACAGTCTTTTCGGCAACTCAAGCCATATAAGACTTTCAAGATTCACATAATTTATTAATATATACTTATACTGTATATATATTTGGGGTTGAGGCATTCTTATTTAAGCCATTTGGTATCCAAATGGCTTAAATAAAATCATCGGACTGCCTGGGAATCGAATCCGCTACCATTGGTATGGAAGGCCAGGACGCTACCAACTACACCAAGCCAGAGGGCATTTCACCATTTATTATTATAAAGAAACTTTAGTAGCGGGTTCGGATCCCAGACAGCCCAATGATTTTATTTAAGCTATTTGGTATCTAAATTACCAAATAACTTTAATAAATATGCCTGGACCTCTAATTACAGTGACCAGCAAATTTTTCGCAGAAGGGGGTGCGTATTAACTTATAAGCCAATTTAACTAATATTTCAATCAAAAGGACAGTTCAAGAGAGAAAGAGAGTAATCATATTAGTATTTAACAAAATGAAATACTGATAACAGGCGTTAGGGAAAGAAAGAAATAATTATAAAAGGAGAGAGCTTTTAAAGAAATATTCCCCTAAAAGTCTTAGGTGATTTATTAATAAACGAATAATTAAGAATGAAAAAAAAAACTTTTTTTATTTAACAGCAGGCTACGTAGGTTAATTATTTCTCTTATTTAAATAATGTTATTATGATAATTTCTCGGTCAGTTATATTCACCAACAGGCTATTATTTTTTTTTAACATTTTATTTTTACTGTTATTTTAATGAAAATTAAGTCAGTGGATCATACTATGAAAAGGGGAATCGCCTCGGCTCTTATTAAACATTAAAGCATATTTTCCATAAAAAGAAAAAAAAAAAAGAAAGAATTTTACTTAATATTTTAAGATCTTACCCCAAGATATCTTTCATAATTACTTTCAATTAAACGCAGATGGGGTGGAATTTTTTTTTTTTTAATTTAATCCTTAATAACAAAAAGGCATATTAACCTAGATAAAGTATTTGCAACTTCCCCTTCACTATTATATTTGACAATGGCCCCCTCTCCATCAACAGCAAAATATCATTAAATGTCACAAAAATTCCTAAAGAAATCGATATTTGTTTTTTCTAATTACGATACTGACTTTTAAAAATTCTTTTATTAAAAAAATGTTACTATAATATGATTAGGACCAAAATTTAATAGCTTCAAGCGATAGGCTATTATTAAGTAGATTTATATAAAGAATTCAAGTTGAACCCAATTTCAAGATACAAAAATTATTTTTATACATAAATTAACTGCTACAACTTCCTTTTATTTAACTCACCTTAGTTTGAGTTCGTTTTATTTTACCAAGCTATTATTATGGAAACCCTTTTAACCCTCCTTATCCTATATCAAAGAGAGAATCCAACGTAACGTCATCCTTTTGTCCAATAAGTATTAATATATACCCAATCCAAACGACGCCAAGCAATGATATGTAATCAAAAGGATTCTTAACTCATTATATTTGGCAAAAGGATTGGATTAATTAAAAATATTTAGTGATAAAATAAATTTAATAAAATTATGGAGAGCTCAAATGTTTTTTTTTTTTTTTTTATTAAAATCTAAAATTCTATTTTGAACAATACATATGGAGGTGTATTTAATATTGAGAAAAAATTTCAAAAAGCTCAATTTGTAGAAATTAACTATTTATATCGTTATGTGTAGGCTGGTAAAGAAAAGCAAATATGATCTCTGATTTTTCAAGTGCTCATCTTATTTTAAATTTTTTTTTTTTTTTTTTTTTTTTTTTACTGTAGAAGTAACAAATAAAGCCTTAAGAGCTTAAGTTATTTATTGTAATTTGACACTGACTTGTGAGATTTTTTTTTTTTAATCATTTTTAAAAAGTAAGAATGTCAAGATATTCTTTTTTTTTAGGTCACCGTTAAGAATCTGGTTTGTTTTTAAGACTCTACACTATCGATTTCTTCTTTATTTTTAATATTGTTTTCTTTCTCGGTTATAAAACCCCTTTTTTTGTCCAACTTGCCAAAATAGCCTCAAGAAACAATTATGCTCGGATTTTTGAGGATGTTTCTCTCTTCCTTTATGAACAAACGAAAATGGTTTTTCCTTGACCCCGACAATGGCTGCCATCCAAAAATGAGCCGGGGACGGATATTTCCCCGTTTCACCCTCTTCTAAATAAACTATATATAAGAATAAATCATAAAGCATTTTGTCATTGAGACTTTACACTCCGGCTTAATAATTCTCTTGGAACAATAATAAAAAAAAAAAAAAAATGGAAGAGAAAAGGAGAGACGAAGGAAGTTTTGAAATTTCTCAAACTTTGTTCGTTTGTCTTTTACCGAGTCTAGACACAGTTTGTAACTTTTTGACATTTTCTTTAAACTGTAACGTAGAACGTGTTAGTTGTGAATAACCAGGAGCTTATGAAACATTGCCTATCAAATCATTTACGTAAAAAAAAAAAGAAAAATATGAAAGTAACATAAAAATAAACAATGCAATGTAACTTGCGAATTGTTTCACTCTTGAAAAAAAAAGAGATGAATTATGATTCTTATAAAAATAATTAACTAATAGCTATAAAATATTTTCTTCTTTTTTTTTTAAACACTAACACTTTTTTCCCATTCACACTCACACTCACATGCACATGCACACAGGCAATTCAGGTCATATAAGACTTTTTATGATACTTGTATTTAATAATATATATTTATTGGGGGTCCAGGCATATTGTATTTGGTATCCAAAGCGCTTAAATAAAATCATCGGACTGCTTGGGGTCCGAACCCGATAAAATCATCTGACTGCCAGGGGTCCGAACCTGCGACGTTCGTTATAGAAGGTAGGCACGCTACCAACTACACCAAGCCCGGGGCACTCTTGACCTTCAAGAAAAGATTGGAGATATGGTCAGAAGCCGGTTGGGTTTGAAGTATGTGTCAAAGTGCACGAAAGCACCTTGGGTAGATAAACGGGGATTCAGATAGGAATTTCAAATAATAATAATAGCCTAATAATTATAATAATAATAAAATCGAACTGCATGGGATCCGAACCCGCGACTCTTAGTAAAAAAGGCCAGGTTTCAGAAATGGGGGGAGTTATTTTTAGTATTCATTAACAAAATAAATTAAAAAAAAAATTAGTTAACTCAAGTATTATTAGGTTAGTTTGGAACTAAGATCCCGGGCCAAATACGGAACTGATTAAGGGTATATATTTACTCAATTAAAATAAAATAACCTCTGATTAAAAGCCAAGAGAAATTTTGGTAAATTTAAATTATTAATTTATAAATGATCCCAAACTTTATTTTATTTAACTAATGTGGCAGTTTAATAACTTTACGAGATGATTAATTTTGAGGTATGTTTATTTAAGAGCATAGAAATTTAATTTGGTTAAAATAAAAAAAATGCGAAGGAGAAGGGGGGGGGGGGAGTTCCGACCCTTTCTCTCTGTTATAAATTTTAAAACGGCTCTAATTAAATAAATCATAATTAATTTCACTTTAACAAAATAACAATTAAATTGAGGAAATAAAGATGATGGATGTAAGTAAACAGTAAATCATTTAAAAAGTAATTTATTTCTATACGAAGGATAGCGGGGGGGGGGGGTTGGGCTCAAAATAAACGCCCCTCTCTCTCTCTCTCTCTTGGCTCTTGACAGATGTCACAGAGACTTATGCAAAATAATCTCAAGAAAGTTTAAAGGATCAACCAAACTCAAGAGAAGCTGCTAACAAAATTCAATTTGAACTTTTATTATTATTTTCTTATTTTTAATATCTAAGATGGACTAAATTTTAAGTTAAATAAAAAATTAATTTTATTTCTTTGAAATTAACTACTTAGAGATTTGATTGAAATATTGTAGTTGGTAAGTTTCAAAATACTCCATATAAATTGTAAATAAGCTATTCAAAGAACAAAAGACATCTTGAATTCTAATATATTGGCGGAAACTAAATATATCTCGACATAAAAAATCTGGTGTGACAAGCACAGTACACAACTTTTTTTTACCAAAGGTAAGAAAAGGTTGTGTACTGTGCGAGCTGTCAAACCAGATTTTTCTAAATCAATTGGAAAATTTCATCGATTAAAACGAGAAGCGGATCCCTTACTCTTATTGTTAGTTCAAAAGACGATTGATCTACCACTGTGCTACGGCCAAGGGGCTGTTGCCTAAGTTAGTGAAATTTTAAATTGGGAAGCAAGAGATGTGATGTGTTTATTGAGCGAGGATAAAGTAGAAAGCGGGAAGTCCTGTTTCGAGTCCAGGGAGCACAATATGCCCAATTAAACTTAAACCCGCAAATCTCGCAAATAGCTTTATCTTAATAGGTAGACTAGTGTCTTGCATTTGGCACTCTCTTTTAAGTAAATTAGGTTTATGATAAGAACTAAAAATTTTCATTTTTATAACCAAATTTGGTTTACACGTTTACAGCCCGACAGACAGTCATAATGCTAAAATCATTAGAAATCTCTCTTTACCTAAGAAAACAATCGTATTTATCTAAGATATTTATTTAAAGGAGAAATACTCTAGGGTCGCAAGAAAAAACTCTTTTAGCTATGTTTTTTTGGAATTGAAAATCTGATTTTTAATAAATGTCTGTTTGTTTACATGCAGATCTCAAAATAGGAAAAATGAATACTTTTCTTTGGATATACAATATACTGTTTATAATAGCTCATTAAGAATATTAAGAAAAACTTTAAAAATTATAATTTTAAAGTAATACATATAACATTTAAACATAAGCTATAATAGTATTCGTTTAAAAACTGGATCGGAATGATTGATGGTATTTATTTAATAAATATTTTTTTAAAGTCTTTTAGGGCATATATACTTTAAAAGATAAATAAATATAAATATTACGAGACAAGATATTTAGGCACATTTGTTTACGCTATTTCGTACCCAAATGATTTAAATAATAAAAAATATATTCAAATCGAGAATTGAGTCATCGATCTGCCTGGGGCCCGAAACCACATCCCTTTGCTTTTAAGTTATCAATATTGACAATATCTCTAACCTCTCAGCCACGTGGCTGGGGTGTTTAATAAATTGAAAATATCTATTTTGTTATTATGGTACCCCAGTAGATGTTATTAGAAAATAGGAGTAGAAGACTGAACTCACTGGCGTTGAGAGGCACATGGTGCAGATGTGCTTGAGTAGTTGGTGGTGGCTGTTGGGGCTGCCCGCCTCCTCTATAACCAGCTGCAGCTGCTGCTGCAGCGGCAGCGGCAGCCGCCCGATGGTGCTGGTATCCCGCCAGGATGCGAGCCTAGCAGTCCGCCATCTTTTTTTAGTTATCTTCTCGAAATGTTCAAAGGATGTTTGCTGCTTTATTGCTTCCTATATTGATTGGCGGCGGTGCAGGCGGACAAAGGGTCTCGCGATTTCATCCTGGCCTACAATAATCAAGTGCGTGCTTCAATTGAAACGGCCGGGGATTTAGATGCGATCGGAATATCATTATTTTAGAGTTCGGTTTAACTATCGGTGTTTGAATGAAAATACCATAAAGATTATCAATCTCTTTTAACTCTATAGTATTTTATCCTCTAGAATAATTTACTATAAAGTATAGATTCTTATCAGGTTTTAAGAGAAGATTTAGATATATTTATTATGATAAACTTTAAAATTATAATTTTAAAGTAATAACATAAGTTATAATTAATATAACAAATCCGAGTGAGTATAGAGATGGCGTTCCGAGCGCTCACTTGAAAAGCAAAAAGATTATTTTTCCTGTTAAACTCAATTTTTTTTGGAGATGAGAATAAATTTATAATTAATCTGTACAAGCTATGTTTAAATATTATTTTATATTAGGTCTACTAATAACACAATATATGTTTTTCAAAATTAAAATAGGGCCCTATCAATGTGGAAACTGTTGGAGATGAAAAGGAGTCATATAAAATATCTGTTTTTACTAAATAAAATTGTAAACTTTTTGGCTGATTCTCTTCTTCAAGGCAACGACGACGAATTGGTCTAAAAGTAGACAATTTTATACATAAGTTATAATAAAAACAAGAATTTTAAATTTCGCCTTTTTTTGTCTAATTTTATCGACTTTTGATATCAAATATTAAAGCACTATCTTTTTACTTTATATTAATTTTATAGAGCAGTGGTGAGTAAACATTTTCTATGGAGGTCCACATTGAAAAGTTTATTGCTTCCGGGGGGCCGCATATATTGTATATATAGCAGGGGCATATCTAAGGGGGAGCCGTGCCCCCCCCCCGCCCCCCGAAATTTTTCAATGAAACTCGTATACAAAAAATACAAGGTCAAGTGATATTCGCAACAGGGAAAAATAAAAATATTACATTTCATAAAAGTATTAATAATAGAATTACAAATAAGCATTTAACTCACTTTAACACTATATTATAAATGTAAATGGCAATTTTAGAAAACAAAGTGAAAAAAATTATAAAAAAAAGAGTTATCATAATAATTTTGTTGTTTGAGTGCCCACGGGCCATATTTTGCCTACCACTGTTATAGAGTAATTTTTTTCTTCTAAATATTGATATATTATTGTAATTCTGCAGCTAATTAATTTCTATCAAGCCTCCTATTAATATACCTGGGACTTTTAATCCAATCAATTAATAAATAAAATAATTTAATAATTCATTCTAGTTTTTTTTTTTTTAGGTCTTTTACAGAAGGTCATTTAGAGCCCGTTTCTATTTATTTAAATTGATTGGTTGCCAATACAATGCGAACGCGCAACCTTGGAAAGGCCAGCACGCTAACCACTACACACCAAGGCCCGAGGGATATTCTACAGTTCTACGACTAGAATGATGATTCCCATTTTGAATTTATAATGATCCGAATCTAAATACTGACAAAAACTCATTTTCACAAATACTTTTAAAATAAATTAAACAGTTATTATATTATAGCAACTACTATTTAATAAAAATAAATCAAGAATGAAATGCAAATACATCTCATCTGATTTATTTATTTTTTTTTTTTTTTTTGTTGAAAACTTTTTTATTCTAATAAAAGTGTCATAATAAATAATCATTTTAAATGGGAAAATAAAATATAGAAAAAAATGAAAATGGAAAAGAGTAATATGGCTAGAGACGAAATTTATTTAATTTGATAATTTTAAAAGGATTAGAAAAAGTCTAGAGCCAATCGATATCTGTTTGCTTATTTAACATCCAAGAACCTGCACAATAATTATTTGCAATAACAATGAATCTAGAGATCATTATTATTGAATTTTGAAAGATGAACTCAAAAATAATAATTCCCTTTCTACTTGCCTAAGCGTCTTTAATATTTGTTAATACCCCAAAGTCCTTTAGGAGGAGAATATGGTTACTATTGTAGTTTTAATAAAATGCCTGAATAATTACACTAGACAACAGTGATTTTGATTCAGGGATGTTAAGAGCTATTCTTGAAAATATGGATAGGGCTGATTTCGAAAATACCATCTTTTTTGCCCGATTGATTCTAGTTTTTAGAGATAGAGAGAGAATAAAATTTTCATAGAAAATATGCTCTAAAACGGCATTTCAAGGTTTTTTAAGGTGTCACCCCTTAAAGATAGTTAAATGCATAGAAATATTCAAGTTTTAGCCAAATTGGCAGTTATTTAGAAGCCTCAAACGACTTAAGTTTTAGAAAAATCGAATTTTTTCAGTTTTTTTTAGCTTTGGGGACCCCGAAAGCAATTTTTACCATCCCTAAATGCAAAAAAAAAATATATTTACGATATTCTATAGTTCTTTGGCTTTCCAAAAAGCATTGATTCATGAAAATCTGTTGAGTATTAACGAAATTATGAACAAAATAGTTAAATATAGGTATCTAAATAGTTATGTTTATTCCTATGAGCCCTACTGTCGGAGAGAGAGCAAAGCGCCTAAAAGATAGGCAGCCAAAGTTTCTTATATATATATATATATATTTTTTTTTTTTTACCGAGACTGCTATTTTGTTTATAATTTTCGTTAATTATTAATAGATTTTCATAAATTAATAATTTTTGGCAAGTTAAAGAGCTTTAGAATATCAAAAATATATATATATTTTGCATTCAGAGATGGTAAAAATTGTATTAGGGGTGTCCAAAGCTAAAAAAAGAAAATTCGATTTTTCTAAACTTTAAGTCGTTTGAGGCATCTAAATCACTTCTGATTGGACTGAAACTTGAATATATCTATTAATATGTATTTTAACTATCTGCAAATTTTAAAGGGGTGACGCGAATCTTGAAAATTCATAATAGAAGCAATTTTAGAGCATAATTTGTATGAAAATTTTATTCTCACTTAATCTCTAAAACTGGAGCCAATAAAAATTTTTCTTTGGCAAATTCGTTTTTCTCAACCCGAAATTAATAAGAGAATTGACTCATGAAGTAAAGGAACTTTTTAAATGTCATTTTTGTTGTCCAGTGTTATCACTAAAATAAAAACTTTTTCCTTAAAAATCATCATCAACTAAATTAAATTAAAAACGAATTAATAATAATATCACAATATATGACAAAGATATCTAGTCTAGTCTTTTTTTAATTATTTTAAGGACTAAAAAGCGATTAATTGAATCAAACATGTTAAGGGTTGAAGAAGAAGTAGCTTTTGGTTAAAATGATCAAGAAAAAAGCCTAGCTAAATGTAATTCCTTAATGTCCCCGGTCTTTTTTAGCCTGATTGGGATTTTGAGAGCTGGGATTTCGCTTCTACTATCACCACTTTGTATGTTTTTTTAATGCCACAATCAGCATAGAATTATCTATTAATTTAGAATCATATAATTTATATTAAAACATGCACGATGATCCTACCAAGGGCATCTAAATAAAAAAAAAATATTACATTCTCCTTATCGCAATGTTTATCCTACGACCTCGCTTTAAAAATACGACTAATAAAATCAAAACAGAATTAGTGAGTATTTAACCCCGAAAGTTCTTCCCTTAAAAGGCGTCGATTTGTCGTTTCCTCCATCCGAACCCCCCACCCCTTCCGATTTAGAGAACGATTCAGTTAAGTCATCAAGAAAATAGCCGTAATATATATTGGAATAATTATATTTTTACTTTCCCTTATCCTATAACATGGTGTCTGTCTGTGTCAAGAGCGGATCCAGAGGAGTTTCTCGGGGGGGGGGGGGGAGATAATCTGGTGTGACTGGTCACACAGCACACAATTTTTTCTTATTTTCGGTAATTTAAAGGTGCATACTGTTCTTGTTTCCCAGAATAAATATACAACTATTTTTTAGTTGCTCTTTATAAAGCATATCAGTGAAATTTTTAAAGTACAGTGAGGGTCAATATTAAGTCCCACCCATACGTTTTCTACTTGTGATTATTTCATTGTTATTATAAAAGAAAATGAAAAACTTTATTGGAAATTTTCTTGGTTTGAACCATGAAAGTTTCCATTAAAAAATATATAATATTTTTTTAAAAACAATTAAATAATCACAAGTAGAAAACGTATGGGTGGGACTTTATATTGTCCCTCACTGTACACTTTACTGATGTACTTTTTCAGTTTTTTGCAATTTATTCAAAATTCGCTCGAAATTTTCGTCAAAATTGTTTGAAGTATACTTTACTGATATGGAAGTATTCGTTCTCGAATCTGAGTGCCATCTATGAATCGCGTGATCAAGTTTGGAACTTAGGTGCTAAGAGCCACTAAATATATCTCGACACAAAAAATCTGGCGCGACCACTCACACCAGATTTTTTAAATACGAGATATTAGACCTTAATTTTTTCGATAAGTTCGCTCACAATCTGTATATTTTGTTTGTCTAATTAAGTTTATTATATTTTCTGTTTTTGAAAATAGCCCTACACATTTTATTTGACCATTCAAATAAATTGGACGATAACTTGTTCTATATGGGTTTGGACTTTATAGAGGATCACCTATGCAAAATTGATCCTTTTTTTGAAAGTAACTATTATTACTCCTCCGAGTTTACTAAAGAGACCCAAGGTCACTATTTACTCTTTCTCAAGGGAGAAAGAATCTCGTCCTTAAGTATCTCTTAAATTTTATTTCCTAGAAAATAAATTTTCTTCCGAAATTCAAAATAATAATAATAGTAGAAAATAGAGGAAGGAATTTTATTAAGCTATATACAATGGTTATAAAATGTACGAATCATTTTAATTGAAGTTATAAACAAAATTTTACTGGATTTTTGGAATGAGGAAAATAGTTGCAAAAAAAAAAACATGAGCATTCACCAAAAAGTGATTAGAGAATAAAAACTGAAAAATAATACTAATAAAACTGAGTATTATGGATGAGCATCAGATCAGATACCCACACAATTTGACATCGATCGAAGGGTTGGGGGAGTGTGTTGTAGGGTTTAGGAACAAGTAGATGTTAATTAATTAGAGTATTAATTTGATTTATGTATTCTATCCACTACCTACATATCGATAAACTAGGATCAATCAATATAGGTAGGTCTGTACTAATAAAGAAAATTATATAATTAAAAAGGGACAGACCACAAAGGACAAGTTGCTCAGGCACTCTTCGATTATTTTTTATTGTGTAAATAAAACTAAATTGATATTCAATTTTTTGTCCTATTTATTACAATTTCCTGGTTTAAAGGTTGTTTCACTTTCAACCTATTTATTATAATAATTCATTTTCCTATTTTAATATTGATTTTTTGTGTCAATAATTTCTACGAAAAATCAAAAACAACAACGCCCATTTTAACCTTTAAAAATGTTTTTATTATACAATACAATTTAAATGATAAATAGATGATAATACAAAACCGCAACAACAACAACAACAACAAAATCGATTAAACTCGTGTCGAATATATTACAACCCAAGTTTGGTTTTAATAAACTTTGTTTTTGTTATACTAAGTTTTTTCTTTTGTTTTTTTTTTAATGTTCTCTTTTTTTTGTAAAGAACTAAGTGGATGTTTTGTTCGTCCATCCATTCAGTTGTTTCAACATTAACTTCAAGAAATTTAATGAAATAGCGTTTTTATTTATTTAGCAATAAAATGAGGAAAATAACTTTTTGTCTAAAATTTAATTTTCGTTTTTAAGGTCTTATTTTTGTCATCTAAGACGTCGCGACGTCTCTATTAATTAGATTGATTGGTAGTCAATTTAGTAAAATAAATTTTTATCGCTTGGGATGTGAAGTGAACCTCTAGAAAACCCCCAAGGGCTCTGATTTTTTAAAAATTTTATATTCTTCTTAAGGTGCGCGTCTCTAAAAGCCGTTAAAACGCGATTGACTCGAGGCGGCAAGAGATAGCGTTTGTTTTTCCCATAGGAATACAAGGGGTTATTCCATTTCATTTTAAAGTTTCCAGCTAATTAATTAAGGGTAGAAAATTAATTATTTTTTAACACAATGATTACTAATTTATTTACCTACAAGTTATGGAGCGGATTTTTTAAAAATATCTTTTATTTAATGCGTTTAATCTAAAAAAAAATTTATTTTTTCGAAAATCAAAAAAAGGACTTCTATAAGTTGTAGATAATTTGAATAGCTTTAATTTAAAAAAAATTTGAGGTCGATAGCTTTAAAATTGTGGCCGCTGGAAACTCCCAAAATTAGCACCCCGAGACGCGCACCTTAAATAAAATATTTCAAAATATATCTATAAACTGTTCAAAATTAAACAATTAATTAAATTAAACATCTTTTGGCCAAATTTGATACCTATTTGTAAGTAAATTTTAATAAAAAAAAAATTTGCCCCCTCCCTCAAGAAAAAAATTTGCCCCCCCCCCCCAAGAAAAAGTTGAAATGACACCCCTGTTAAGGAGATTATTTTGATTTTTCAAGTTTAACTGATATATCGATATTTTGCCTGTTATCATCAGAACTGAGGCTAGCTTTAAAATTTGATATCTCTAGCCCATCTGTAAGGTTTTTAAAAATAGACTAAAAACATGACCAAACAGACAGAATGATAAAATTAAATAGAAGCATTTAAATAAAGCAAGTAATTGTTTTTTAAAATAAATTAGTACATAGTTGATCGGCTTTTTAAATTTTTTCAATTATTTCTTTTTCTTTTTTTTGACAGAGATTCGGTCGACTATCATGTCCAATTGATTCGCTTGACTGGCTGTCAAAATGGGGAGTACATCTATATCTATATCTATATCTAGTATATCTTTCACCCTCTAAAATGGAACACAATTATTTTTCGAATTTATTGAATAAATCTTCACCCACCTCATTATTATTATTATTTTTAATTGATAAATGAATTGATTGATCTCCTTCAATTTTATGATTAAAGATATATAGGCCAACTGGGTATAAACATTTTATTGTCGACATTTATGGGTAACCTTGAACTTGAAAAAAAAATCGGTCAATTAATTTCTTCAAGAGTGACAAGGTAACAGAAAATAATTTATCATTTTTTTAAGAATTAAATTCATTATTAGATCAAAAAAATTATTTCAAGTTTTGTAAACAAATATTTTATTTTAACAACAACAATGATTGAAAGAATATCAACAATTAAAATAAATCTCGAATTTTGTTTTAATTGCCTACCTATGACTAGGGTCACTTCCTGTCCAAAGTGAGAAAAATTTATTTATGAATTAAAAATAATGACGATTTAGATTTTAATAACAGTCTAACGTCAAAAAAGAACAAATAACTTAATTAGAATTCGAATTACAATTAAGGCTATTTTAATATTCAATGATAACAAATTTGTTTTAAATTAAAAATCGACAAATGTTTTAATTTTATTTTATTGTAATTTATTAATTGGTTTAATATAAAAATATCTAAATAAATTCGCAATCCTAATCTATTTTAAATGAGAGGGAAAAAAAACCAAATTCTTAATTTAAAATTATAAAGAAAAGGAAAAGATAAAAAAAAAATGAAGAAAATTATTGAAACGGAAAAAATGAGAAGATAAAATATTCAGATTTATTTAAATAAATATTGTATTTGAATTCAGCTATAATTTCCGGAGGAAAGAGAAAAAAAAACGAAGCGAAAAAGGAAAAACGTAAGAAGATTTAAATAAAAAAGAAAAATAGAGATACAAAGATTTATAGGAAAATGAACATTTAATTATGGAAAGTGAAATTTTGTAAGAAATTAAGCTCTTGAAAGGGGGCGTTAGATGGAAATGGGTCCGGAGCATCATCAAAGAGAAGGAAATGGCACATTTAAAAGAAAGGGGAACCCAAGATGGTTGCAATTAAAGGCAATTGAATTATACAGAATTAATATTAATTTAAAATAAAATAAAAAGAAAAGAGAGAAGGGTAAAAGGATGAAGAGGAACATCCAAATGTGACGACGGTTCACGGTTTATTTTCGATCGTCTGAAATTTGAATAAGTAAGGTTACAATCTCAACAACGAAACAACAACAACAACCATACAAACAAGGGAATTTGGTTGGAAATCGGTTTATGATACGATAATCCTAGCGATTGAGAAAAAAAATTTCAAAAGTTTTCTTCTCTAAGTTGTACAAGTAAAAAAAAATCTGGTGTGATTGGTACCTTCGGTAATCGAAAGTTGTGTTCTGTGCTCGACACATTAGATTTTTAGACTTATAATTAGTTTCCGACAGTAGGGTACATTTGAAAATTTATAAAGAGAAAAATATTTATATTTTGTTAGCATTGCAACCATTTCTTCTATCTTTACTATGAAGTACAAGAGTAAATTGGTCTTCATAAGATACCAAGGGCAAAATGAGAATATACTTTTTAAAGAGCATCTATAAAATAAAATTGATTTATGAATTTTAATCAAAATCGTTGGAGCGAATTTTGAGAAAATCGAAAAAAAAAACTGAAAAAGTACATCAGTAAAGTATTAGTACTGTTTGGCCGATTTTGATTAAAAGCTTATTTTCACGCCTCATGAGGGTGCCTAATTTAAGTATAAAATTTCAACTTCGTAGATCAATTCTTTCATGTTTTAAATCAGTGGTTTCCAAACTTTATATTACCATGCCTCCCTTAAAAATATTTAATCGTATGACGCCTCCCCCCTCCCATAGTATAGTAATACAAACACAAACATTTTTAATGCAAAAAAAATTATTAATACAAATTATTCTATTATTTTTTAATTTAATTTATTTATTAAATTTTAGAAATCATTTACAAAATTATATTCGCGCCTCCCCTTAGACTAGTCCGCCCCTCCCTAAGCGCCTCAGAGTTTGAAAAACGCTGCTTTAAATTGAACACACAGACAGACAGACCATGTAGCGAAAACAAATTTTGTGGATTCATGGGGCCTAAAAACGTGTATATCCTTCAAAATCTCGTCATCGAATTTTTGAGATGAAACTAATATTTTCTCTCTATATACAGTATATATTAACATATATAGGTAAGAGAAAGTAAAAATACAATGCTAAAACGAGAATTTATTTTATACGACTGTTAATCAGGATAATAGCTTGGATAAGAAATATTTATATTGCTCTTAAGAGCCTGAGGTTTAGATGTAATTAAATTATATTGTCTACTAATTAATTTAAATAACATTTTAAATTAAATAGTGGAAAAAAATTTTAAATTGTTATGTTAACAAAAAAGGAGTCTTAATAAATGTTACTTAAGAGGCGTCAAATTTCTGTCTCGAGATTAGTACGTTATTCCCGTCCCCAAATCATCTATCAAAAACGTCATGTTTTTAAAAGAGAGAATTCATCTTATTCTGACAGGAAACAACAATAGTAAATATTAATTATTCTAAGAATTTTCATAAATTTGTTCCAAATTTTAAGGAGATAAATCAATACGAGTTGATTTGGCAGGTCTACGGCAACGCCTGCAAATAGGCAACCGGGAACGCCGATCATGTAATTTTATAAAGAAAGGCGATTTTTTATTTCTCTCCTATATATAAATATAAAATTTCATTCGAGATAGACGACCCCAATCCAAAAATTTTAATTTTTTGGGTGGGTGGGTGGGTGGGTGGGTTTGGTTTAAATTTTAAATAAGAATGATACGAGTGAAATTTTATATTTAAGTTAAACATCTCCCGGGACCGAAATAACTTAATCAAAATCCCAAGATTATACTTTACTGATTACTTTTTATTTTTTCGATTTTCTCAAAATTCCTCTAACGATTTTGATTAAAATTCAAAAATCAATTATTTTTTAGACTCTTTCAAATTATATTCTTTTTCCCACAAAATTGTTTGAACACACTTTACTCTTGTGCTTCATAGGAAATAGGAGAAATGGTTATGGTAACAAAATATAAATATTTTCCCATACTTATAAATTTTACATCTGAATTCAAATATTCCCTACTCCGAACTAAATACATTCACACAATCTGGGACACACACAACTTTCGATTACCAAAAAGTTTGTTACATTTTTAAAATATTTTTAGATACTTGATGATTTTTAAATGAATCTAAGTGAAATTTAATATTAAAATAAATAAAGCTACCCAGTTAGCTCAACAGAAAGTGTAAAATTTACGAGAACTTTTAAGCTTAATTTATTTTATTTAATATTTATCGTTGCTTAGAGAATAATATTGTGGATCCCAATTCCTACTAAAAAAAAGATATGAATTTCAATGGATTCAGATTTTCTAGGTCAGTCAGAAGTTTATTGATGAGTGTCATCAGATAGATGCAAATCACAGAACTGTCAAGAATTTAATGCTACATATCAAAATTTGAATCTATTAAATTATACAAAAAAAATTTCGTTATTTATTATCGAATATATTTTATAAAAAATTGAGACATTTGAAGATACAAAAAAATTTCACTTGAGGTTTCTTGCCGCGAATACATATTTAAAAAAAAAAAAATAGTCCTTACCAAAGGATATTACAGGGTATCACAGCTACTCGAAGATAAGTGTAATGTGTATAAAAAATTTTTTTTTTTATTTCTAGTCATTGGTCAGCCAACCATTGTACATTATTGGTTTCAATCCATTAATTGAACCATCTTCAGGGCCTACATCAAAAATATATAAAGAATTTTTTATTCTTTTTATCAAACAAACATTTGTTAGATTTTTTTTTAAATATTTATATAAGTATGATATACAGTAGTATAATAAATTTTTTTTAATCCTTATGCATTTTTGTTTGTAGGCACTGAAGATGATTCGATTAATGGATTGAAACCGATAATATACACTGGTTGGTTCACACGTGACTAGAAATAAAAAATAAAATTTTTTAATTTTTTTATATAGGCCTACACATTGCACTCACCACTATCTTCGAATAGCCGTGACATCCTGAAATATCCTTTGATAAAGACTATGTGCAAAAAAAAAATGGCAAAAGGCCGGACATAAACTAGAAGTTGGTAACCTTTTTGAAAATTAGGGAATTCGTGTTAAAAAATAGATTTGAAATCTTTCTTTGCAAAATAGCAAGATGAATTTTGGAAAATGTTATTATACAAGAGAATTAATTTTAGGATCATTCGATTAAAAAGGGAAGAGCAGCTAGGACTCGGTATTCCGAAATTGGCAAAAGAAATTTTTTTTTTATGAAAGTAAATAAAATTTTATTGCCCTGGATCGAAAATTTTTTGGTCAAGAGAACGAGCCCATCAAATTCGTCCAGTTTGCGTTTTATCTACAAATTGAAAATTAAATTGTTTTTTTTTTTTTTTTTTTTTTGGAAAGAGACAGAGAGAGATAACTAAACTAGTTCCAATCTTTGTTACTTAATAAAAATAATTAGATTGAATGAAAAAAAAATAAAAGCCGAATTTTAATTTCTTTGATTAAAAACCAATTAAGAAGAATTAGAAGAATAGTGAGATTGACTTTTAAATAATAATTGAACAAATTTGTTTAAAAAAATTTACCTTAATAAAAGAATACAGTTAATTAATTAATTTTTTTTTTGTTTGAAAAACGATAAAATGTATTTTATAGATGTAATCGAATTGAAATTGAAAAAAAATATACTCGAATGTTTTTTAACTTTTTTTTTTTTTATTCAAGTAATGTTATTAAAATAATTATTCATTTTATTAAATGAACAATAAAACCGCTTTGTGTTAATTCAATTTTTTTGTGTTACGAATCTAATGATATTTAGTTTTAAATAGGATTAATAAAAAGCATTACTATCAGTATCTCGTGGTTATGGTTAGTACTGCTTATAGTTCAAAAGAAGACACCAAATTTTATTGACTTTCTCAAAAATTTACATAATTCATTATAGAGTTATGCGAAGATTTAAATCATTGTTTACATGTAAATAGTTACACTGAGGCCAGATAATCAGCGAATCTATTTGTATGTAAAGAATGCTTCAACTTTTTTTATTTTAATCCTACCCCAATGTAATTTTCATGCAAAATGCTCTAGGCAAACACAACCTGACGAAATGATAAGTAATTTTGATATTTTAGTGATTTAATTAAAAATCGTCAATAAATGTAAATGGATTTGTTTATCAAAAGCAATTTATATAAAAAAAAGGAAAAACATCAGTTAATGGAATAAAATAATAAAAAAATCTGATGTGATTAGTCGCACAGCACACAACTTTCTTTTTCCTCGATATTCAAAAGATGTGTTTTGTCCTTGTAACGCCAGATTTTTTGGATCAACATATATTTATTATATTTTCCGATAGTATACGAAACGAAGTGTATAATTATAGAAATAATATTTATTTATTTTTCTTTGTGGTATAAGAATAAAGTGGTCTTCATATAAATTTAGAGGCAAAATGGAAATATAAATTTTTAAGAGTATCTAAAAAATAATGGAATTTTAATCAGAATTATGAGAATTTGAAAAAAACTCAAAAAATACATCAGTAAAGTACTAGTAGTCATAGCTTTATATTTCGTAACAGGAGGATACCTATCTTTTCATCAAATTTGAACCTCTTATCGTTGTTAAGATATTTTGAAGGTTAGACACATACATAGACGGGACGATTCAGGAACCCTCAGAACGTGTATTTCCATCAAAATCTTTGATACGATCGCATTAATTACTCTCTATTTACTAACATTCTAGGTATATACTCATAGTAAGTAATAAAAATAAATATCAATTGGAATTTACATAATATTAGAAATTTATATTAAAAAAAAATCATTTCCGGAATAATTTGGAATATTCAATAAGGCAGATGAATTTTATCGATCTATTTTTCAGAGAAAAGAACGTTCTGAGTACAGTAGTGAATGATGTTAAAAATTTTTCAAAATCTTAGGAGAATGACAAGAAAATTTTAATTTTTTTTTTTTTTTTTTTTAGAAACTTGTCAACGTTTATTCAAATTTAGTAGTTTATATATAGTTTATAATAAAATGGATAATTGGTATCAAGTTGTCAATATCACCTCATTATTTAATCTCATAAATAGGTGAAGAATGACAGAATTTTTGAAGAGGTAAAATTTTATAATCATGTCAAATTATACAATATTATAATAAAACGTTTTAATTCATTCTTATCCCATTTATGCGAGTTTTCATTTTATATGGATTTTTATTTGGTCTCGATTATAAATTTTAGTACTAACTGGGTATGAGATTTTAATGAATATGACTACTTTGAAAAAAATATCTACTAAAAAAATCAAACATCAAAGTACTAAACAATTTTAAATAAAGTTTAATTCTGGCGTTTGGACGAATATGCACTTAAAATGTAAAAAATATTGAACAAAAATACAAATAGTATTAAAGATTTACCAAATTATTTCTATTGCCTTGTGGCAAATAAAATACCAAAATATTTATAATTATATTTGAAGAATTTTAAATGAAATAATTTCATGTATTAAAATCATTAAAATTTTTGATAGTAAAAGTTGAGTTTACTTTGTGATTGTAATATTTCAAGTGCTACTGGAATTATTGACAAGATGGTAATCATACATAAACATTTAAATGCAACTACTTTTGGCTCCTCCTTGTCACTAATCCCGGGCGGATATTCGAAATAAAAAAAAACATCACAAAGTAACCCGGTTGGTATTTTTATAATACATGAAATATTTTATCAAACTTGTAAAGATATAAAATTCGCTTCACATTTGAAAATGTCAAATTAAGAAAATTAAAAATAACAAATAATCAATAAAACTCATGCAAATTTGTATCCACTTGTCATTAAATGATAATTCCGATCGCTAAGTGAAAAGCCCGGCCGTTATTATTATTTTTTTTTGTTTATTGTAATAATTTTACTTACGAAAAAAAGAGAGTGGGGGTTAGCAAACAATAGAGCTGTTGTTTATAGGGAAATTCACGGTAAAGAGAGAAGAATTGGGAATAGAGAGAGAGAGAGACAGAGACAGAGAGAGAAGCACACGTGAAGGGGATGTCCCCTCGATGAGTCCCGGAGACCCGGCTCTGGCACCCGAGCCGACCCGACTGACTGGGAGAGACTTTCAGTCACTTCAGAGTCCTGTAGGGAGGCTTCAGGCCCCGCCCTCTGGCCTGGAGACCCGGCGCCGGCGCCAGCCAACCCGCCCTCAAATCCCCCACCCATTGACACCCCCCACTCCTTGATCATCTCACTAGTCCCCCTTAGATACACGCGGTTTATTAATAAACAATCAGTGAAAGGGAACAACACAAAACCGAGTAGGAGTATTTAGTGAATGGTTGTACTTCCCCTTCCGACTTCGACAGCCACCTTTTAAACAATAACTGACCTTATATATAAAAAAAAGAATATAAGTTAAATATATTTGATCCCTTTTTTAGTTATTTAATAGACATTTTATTGATTCAGGTCATGTATTCGTTTTTACTATATTATGATTATAATAATAACAGGACAAACTCAGAGGATTCGTGAGGCCTTCTCGTCTAATTGTCTAGTTTATATGGGCCTATAAACCATATATAAAAGTCTATATACTACAAAAATTGGGCTAGATAAAATTTAAAATAATCTATAATATACAATTTAGAAATAAGCAAGTAATTTTATGGTATATAAAGTTTATATTTAAAACAAAACATCCTTTGAAATGGAATGGAATATTGTTGTAATTACAGGTGCAAAGAAATGAATGAGTCATATGAGTGTTTCTTTTTGGCGGATATACGCCCCATGGCCCCCGGGAATTGAACTCAGGATCCCCAGCCTTTCCGGGGCATCGGTGTCTATTGCACCAGGCCACCGGACCCTCGACCTACACAAATAAAACTCACTTCCCATTATATTAATCAGTTAAAGATAAAAAAGATTTACATAATAGAAAATTTTTTTATTCAAAAATCGTGAACCTAAAGAAAATATCTATTCATGGAGCAACTATTTTGTGATTGGTAAATGAAATTGTAAACGACATCTCAATTGAATATTAAAATTTGTAAGAAAAAGGAAGCCCAATACAAATGTGGAAAAATTAAAGAAAATTTATTAGTGAAAATTTAAAGTATTGACATGAACAATTTTATCAACTCAGAAAACCTCGAATGTAAAACAAATTCTGTTTTCCGTGAATCTCATCCCTTCAATCCCGTATAATGTTACTTAAAGCGTTTGAACAACGGTGTCCAAAATGAACAAACTTTCTAAATTCCGAAATGTGAAGATAACATAAAAAAAGTAAAAAATCTTTGTTTTTTAATTTTAGAAATAAAATTTTTTTTTTCTATTAGCCTACCTATTAATTAAAAAAAACACCTGTCACACACATACACACCATGTTCTATATCCATTGAGAATCAAAATTAATTCGACCTATTAAGTAAAAATCTTGACACTTTGACCGATTACAATTTTTCCTTTTATTTATGGAACCTGAACAAAGCGATAGTATAATGAAAAAAAATTTTGTAAAAAGATTTTCCTATTACAAAAATATTGAATTCATATCAAAGAATAATAAAAGTATAACCTTTATTTTCCTTGATTTAATGTTAGAAAAAAAATATAGTATTAAAATATGAGGAAAAATATAAAAGCGATTAAGATTCTTTGATAAATCGCCCGGAGCAAAATCATAATAAAAGGTTAAAGACCTCTAAAATAAACTTTTTAATAATTCAGTTTCTTCCTATAATGAACAATATTTTATCTCTATTTATGTACATTCTGTATACAGGTAAGAAAGTAAAAATTACCTCAATTTAAGTGTATTTTAATCAAGGGCGGATCCAGAGGTGTTTCTCGGGGGGGTAATCTGGTGTGACTCGTCGCACAGCACACTATTTTTTTTTAAATTTCGGTAATTTAAAAGCGCATTCTATACTTGTTTGCCAGAATATAAATACAAATCAAATTTTTAAGTATTAATTTTAAAAATTTTACATTAAAAATAAATTTTTTGGCGAAAAAAAGGTATTTTTTCGAATCTCTGGGGGGGGGGGGTAATTACCTCCTTTACCCCCCCCCCCCTTGTATCCGCCCTTGATTTTAATTTAAATACTGTCATGCAATCGACTGAGAGAGAGGCATGTTCTCTCCCATATAGAAAAGGATCATAATAAGTATATATTCCCATTTTAGAAAAAAAAAGTAAAAAATTGTTTCTTTTTTTTAATTCAGATAATTTAGAGATAGAAAAACATACCATAAGATGATTTAAAAATATATGCCGGTACATGTGGGTTTTAAATATTTCTAGCCCTAACGATTCCAAACCAACCCTTAATAAAAAATAAATAAATCATTTCTAACGTAAATATTTAAGTTTAATTGCAACTGAAATAAATTAATTTCAATTTTTCAACCCCACATCAACCTCTTAATAAATAAAATGATGTAGTTTAGCAAGTAGTAATTTCAAATCTCCTATGATAAAAGATAACATAAATTTGTTTCATTGTGAAAATAGAGATTCCCAGGGAAGCCCTGGTTCGAGTCCAGGAGGGCGATATGTTCAATCAAATACAAATTAACCAAATATCTCTATTTTAAATGATATATTGACTTTCTTTACTAACAGTCAAAAGGAAGTTGTAAAATCCATTATTTCAAACAAAACTCTAGTTCACTGATTCCCAACCGGTGTGCCCAGGCACCCAAGGGTGCCGCGAGAATGGGCAAGGGGTGCAGCGAGATATTTAGATAAACAAAAAAAATAAAAAATAAAGAGGCGGAAAAAATAAAGTTTTGCAAAAAAAAAAAAGGTCAAAATGATTTTAACGTAAGTGGCAAAAATGTTCCGGAGTGCGGAAAAAATTTTAGCTTTGTTAAAAAAGGATCAATTGATTTACACGGAAGGGGAAAAATTTCCGCAAAAAAATTCGTTTTCCTAAAAAAAAAAAAAAAAAGGTAAAATGATTTTCACAAAAAATTTTCCGCAGCTTCCGTTTTGCAAGGGGGGGGGGAAGGAAGGGTGCCCCTAGTGTGTAATGTAATTCCCAACGCACCTTTGGGGTGCCGTGGACTTCAAAAGGTTGGGAAACACTGCTCTAGTTAATAAAAATGATTTTATAAAATTGAAACTATTATTTTTTTTTTAATATTAGTTAAGAAGAAGAACAGCGTTGAAAATAAAGTAATTTGAATAAACACTTGCATTTAAATTCCAACTTGAAATTATCTTGCCGCTTAATCATCTCTGACCTTGACTCTCTGATGTTTTGCGGTTTTTGTCACTCCCCATTCTATGTGTGAGGGTGTTGATTCAATTCAATTAAATTAATTAAAAGCTCAAATTAATTTGTATATTAAAATGAACAAATTATAAAGGCTTCGGTTTTGTATTTTCTTTTATAAATAAAATAAACATTTTAATTAATAAAATCATTTGTATAGGTCTTGGCAATCTAATAATGAAATCAATGAAATATATATATGTACAGTGAGAGACAATATTATGACCCGCGTTCTCTACTTGTAATTATTTCATTGTTTTTAAAAAAATATTATATATTTTCTAATGGAAACTTTCATGGTTCAAACCTAGAAAATTTCCAATAAAGATTTTCATTTTCTTTTAAAAAAATGAATAATTGTTTTCCTTGTCGGACTGTAGGCCTATATTTTTTACTAGCTCATAAAACTATCATTTTTATACAGGGGCGTATTTAAGGGGGGGGGGGGGGGGAGGGGGGCCCGCCCCCCCCCCCGAAATTTCCCAAACACATATACATATATAGGGATATACAGACATCAGCGCAACAAATTTTTCCGCAGGATGGACAACTTTGGTTCCGCAATAGAAAAAATGTTCCTCAAAAAATTTCGTGTGAAAAAAAGTATAGTTTCTTAAAAAAAAAATTTTCCTCAGAAAAATTTTTGAGTTCGGGCCCCCCCCCCCCCCGAAAAAAATTTCTATATACGCCCCTGTTTTTATAGCTATCAAGGCTTGCGATGGACTCACTTTTCTTTTAAATTTCTATCTCAAGAAGAGATAGACAATTATTATTCGAGGAAATAAATAAGAAAAGTATTCAAATGAAGCAAAATATTTTGAATTTCAAGATTTCAACATAATTCGAGAGATGAGCACGTTTTGGAGTTTCTATAAGACAAATTAAATCACTTTACAATCATGTACAAAATGAGATATTCTTAGTACAGGGTATGAGTGAATATTTAGTTGCTCGTCAATCCAATTAATGAATGAAAAATAATTTTATATTAATAAATTTATGTGTTTTTTCAAAGTTTTGCAAATAAAATGTTTTCCTTTATCAGTCATCATGTTAGTTTTTTCGAAATCAATACAATTTACATTTTATTTAAAAGAGAATCAGACTAAAGAATAAATTAAATAAATATTCAAGTAAAGAGGAATCATGAATCCATATTTTTTCTCTACATATATATATATATATATATATATATATATATATATATATATATATATAAAGAGAAAGTAAAAAAAAGGATATCAAAGAGGATTTTCGAAATAATTTGAGTAATTAAAAATGAGATTTATATTGATGGGAATTGAACCCGGGATCTCCAGCCTTACTAGACCCCCGAACACAACACCAAAAAGTCACCATCCTCTATAACCCCTCCCACTTGGCCTCGGGAATTTAATTAAATATTTAAATGATTTAATTTTCATGAATTTATCCCTACGCCTATTTACAATCATTTTAACTTAAATTGTTGCCCCCGGGGCGTAGTAGGTAGCGTGCCTACCTCCTATACCAAACGTCGCGGGTTCGGACCCAGGCAGTCCGATGATTTTATTTAAGCCATTTGGATACCAGATGGCTTAAATAGAAATGCCTGAACCCACAATATATATATATTAATTACAACGGTTATCGTCAAAGTCTTATATGGCCTAAGTTGCAGAAAAGACTGTGTGAATGTGTGTGTGAGTGTGAGTGTGAATGAGAAAAAAGTGTGAATGTTTTTAAGAAAAAAAAAAAAAAACTTAAATTGTTTGTTGAGCGTCCGAGGCTACTTTTAAAAGGTAACCATGACAATATTTCCTCCATTGCATAGATAAGTTGGGTTGAAGTGAAGAAATTTAGTGTAGAAAAATAATTGGAAAATTGTAACACAAATGACTATGAAGTCGATAGCGGCCTAAAAATGTAACTATAATATAATATAATAATAATAATAATAATAATAAAAAGTAATAGGTCTAATTGGAAAATTAATGATCTAATCACCTATAAATTTATCTAATTATAAACGCCTAAAAAAAAAAAACAAAATTACAATATGCCAGCCAGTTTCTCATAATCAAGGGAAGGCGAGGGTCCGCCGCAGGCGGACCCGAGCTAGCTGGCGGGGTCCAGGGGGGCATAGCCCCCCTGGCTAGACGCGTCGCCCGCCGAAGGCGGGCGACGCGGCTAGTATAATTTATATATAGATAAGAGAAAATAAAAAGATAAGATTTCGGCCGGGTAGTTGGGAAAAAATAACAGAGAGACTATGAGTTGAAATAAAAATAAATGAAGGAAAAATAAAATAAATAAATATATAAGAATATCTAACATAAACTGAACATAGCGGAAGTCAAAATGAAAATATAAAAAAAAAAAATTAGAAATATATTGTGCGGAACAATAAAAAAAAAAAAAAAAACTAGAACGTCTTTTGAATAAAGTGGAATAAAAAATAATTTTATAAAAGATATGAAAAATTATTCCTTTAACGCAAAAAAAAAAAAAATGGTACAACAGATTGAGGTTTTCAAATGATGAATTCAAAGCGATATTCAATTAGAGTTTATAGAAAAATTATAAAATTTTCATTTCTCTTGAGATAATGAAGAAAAAGAAAAAAAATTTAAAATGAAATTGCATTTCTGCTTACGTGATGTTTAATCATCATTCTTATATAATATAAAGCTCTAGCGGCTGACTTACTGTCCCAGAGTGTGCCTGTTAGGGCCCTGATTGGCCAGAAAAAAACGAAGTGGAGTTAGAGAAGGAAATTTAAATCTAATTCAGAGAGGAAAATTTAAAAATTTTAACATTTTGCAATTGCTAACCCAAGACGAGCAAGGGGGTCTAGGGGGCGTAGCTCCCTGGCAAGTTGTGTGCATTCGGCACTTGTATCTTATCACCACTATAAAATAAGGCAACTAATCAAAAAGTATCTCCTGCAGATGGAGGGGAGGGGAGAAGTTTGTTTGAAAAAATGCAAAAACTCATTCCAGTTTTCTTATAATAAAAGTTAAAAGCCTGCAAAGTGAAAATTGGCAACCAAATATGTAAAAAAACTCATTAATTTATTTCAATAACTATCGGCGAATTAGGATATAGTTTTAAATATAATTTATAGTAATGATGACAAAAGGATTAAAATATAAATAATGTAGACAATATTTTGCTTCTCGAGTGTGGAAGTGACTGTGATTGGTAGGCCTATATATGGACAAATGACTTCCCTGCTCTTACTATGCCCAACGCAAAATATTTAGATAATTATTTTACTTTAATTTTCACATCTTCTAGGCTTCCTACGAGAGCTCAATTTTTTTTTTTTTTTTTGAGAAGAGCGTTCTGCATTTAAATATTATATCTATTTATGCGCCCTTTTGTTAGTTTAAAAAAAAAAAACTTTTGTTCATTAACCTTGACATTTGTTAGTTATTTAAATAGACAAAAAGCCCTCGGGGCATGGTGTAGAGGTTAGCGTGCTAACCTCATATACCAAACGTCGCGGGTTCGGACCCCAGGCAGTCCGATGATTTTATATAAGGCATTTGGATACCAAATGGCTTATATAAGAATGCCTGGACCCCAATATGTATAATTATAAATAACGGGTATCGTTTAAAGTCTTAAATGGCCTGAGTTGCCGAAAAGACTGTGTGAATGCGTGTGTGATTGTGAGTGTGAATGAGAAAAAAGTGTGAATGTTTTAAAAAAAAAAAAAATAGACAATAAAAAAACTTTTAATTATTTTTTTCTTTTCTTTTTCTTTTTTTTTTTTAGTAACTAAATGAAAAAAGTTAAGGATAGTTTCAATATTTATAATTAACAATTTTAAAGTTGTCGCTTGTTTAGAAATGTCTTTACAATTTTTGTTCGGTACTTAAAAAAAGTTAAATTAAAAAAAAAAATCCTAAACTCAATTTCAAATAGAAGAGCAAGTTAAATATAGGAAATTTGTTATTAAATTGAAAGTCTGCATAAAAAAAAGAGATCAAAAAACATTTTCTAAGGCTATGAGGAGTTTCCATATTATCACGCATCCTTTCAGGTCCAAGCCCTGACAAGCGTGAACACCGTTGCAGAGAGGCAACAAACTCAAAGGGTGTTGAAGGGGCCTAGACAAAAGGACGGCAGAAGAACCATTAATTTGTTGAAAAGATTCAATTGACTTTGTTCAAGTTTCTCTTAAATTATTAAATTTTATTATTGAAATTATTTTTGAAAGGATGTTGTAATTTTGGATTAATGCAGGATTGCAGCCAGGCAGGATAATCTCTATCGAATGAAAATCTCATTAAAAGAAAACGTTTCGGTTTTAATTAGATAATGCCATCTTCAGTTATTATGAGAATATTGGCAAACTCAATGAATACACCATTGAGATTCAGATAGAGTTGTTATACAATATATAAAATATAAAATATGTACATAGATGCAGTACTGTATGCTCATTAGTATATATATATATATATATATAACAACTCTACCTGCATCTTAATGGTATATTCAGTGAGTTTGCCAAAATTAATAATAACTGAAGATGGCCTTGTCTAAATAAAGCCGAAACGTTTTCGTTTATTGAGATTTTCATTCGATAGAGACTCTCCTGCCTGGTTGCAATCCTCTCTTTCATTAATCTAATCGTTGGACAGCCACTTATCACATCAACATTGTTGTAATTTTGCATTGTAATTTATCATTGAACCATCAGTGACCGATGCTGGTGGGGGCGAAAGGTGACTCCATGAAAAGTTTCCAAGTCCCTGTGTTATAGCGTATAGACGGATCGACAGACAGATTTTTTCTATATATTAGATTTTGTATATATATTATGAAAGATTTTAGGACAACAAAAAAGGATATCTTGTTGTTTTATATCCTGGGGGACTTGGGCGTCACTTGGTATAATAAAAATCTGGTGTGACTGGCGCACAGCACACAACTTTCTCTTACCTTCGGTAATCGAAAGTTGTGTTCTGTGCTTGTCACACCAGATTTTTTGTGTCGACATATATTTAGTTCCCGACAGTACGGAACATTTGAATTCAGATGTAAAATTTATAAGTATGGAAAAATATTTATATTTTGTTACCATGACAACCATTTCTCCTATCTTCCCTATGAAATACAAGAGTAAAGTGGTCTTCAGAAGATTTCAATTGCAAAATGAGAATATACATTTTAAAGAGCATCTAAAAAATAATTGATTTTTGAATTAAAAAAAAAATCGTTGGAGCAAATTTTGAGAAAATCGAAAAAAACTGAAAAAGTACATCAGTAAAGTACTAGTACTCTTTGGCCGATTTTGATTAAAAGCTTATTTTTCCGGTCCCGGGGGGTGTTTAACTTAAATATAAAATTTCAACCTCCTAGCTCAATTCCTTCATGCTTAAAATTGAACACACACACACACACACACAGACAGACCATGTCGCGAAAACCACTTTTTTGGATTCAGGGGACCTCAAAACGTGAAGATCCATCAAAATCTCGACATCGAATTTTTGACATGAATCCAATACTTTCTCTCTATATATATATTACATATATACATAGGTAAGAGAAAGTAAAAATTATTTGCTGAATGAAGTCCTTTTTTGTCTCCATTCCCTTCATTAAAAAAGGGCCTTATATTCTCTATATTTAGAATCTTTAATTTGAAATTTATAATTAACATGAAAAATAGATTCAGTCAGTTATAGAATTTCAATTAAAATATCCTACACCAGCAAGAATCAGAAAGGAGAAGAGTGTAAAGGTCAAAAAAGAAGCTGGATCGATACTATTAAATTTTTAATATAGGCCTATGACGAGTATTTATAATAATCTTTAATTAAAGTTGTTTAGAAATTTTAGTAATGAGTCAAAATGCCACGCCCGTGATATACAGTTGCATGTTAATAATACATAATTCCTAAAAACTATTTGCAAATTTCAGTTGTAATGAAATGAAATCTGCAGAGTCTTGAGTTATTATTTTATTTTATTATGAACATGAACTGGTGCAACTTTGACTTATTTAACGTAGAATGTTTATAATTTGATTATTTCTCTATGATGACATAATTTCATTATTTTCTCAATATATATATTTCCTTGTTGAAAAAAAAATCCAATAAAAATCCAACACCTTTGAGTGTGTTAGTGTTAATTTGATTGTCTGTTTTCATTGCGGTTAACATATTTTCCCGGTGCTGATTTTCAGATAAGGAATTTGGTGTGAATACAGTGGGGATGTTTTGCTGGCATCCCCTGATTGGCTTGCAATTGAGTTCTCTCCCTCGGGAACTCTTCTTGTTCCTGATCGACGTCGACATGGGATGCATTTTAATCGCCATCCCCGGCCTGTTCCTGTCCATTCCTGGGGGACACATCGACCCTTCTTTTCCTTATAGCACGTCCCACTTAAATGTTTTTACAATTGGGCGGCCGTTTTGTCCGCCCTCTCTCAGGTGATTTCCAATCGAATTTCAAAATTCAAAATATTATTCTTTTATTTATTTATTTTATTATCCAAAAATAAACTGGGTTAATTAATGCGTCAATCATGTTGGAAATTTTTTTTTTAACTGTTTTAACGGATGATGAGGTAAAAAGAGTAATTACAATATTCTCCTGGGAGTTTTTGAGTGGGGTAGGTGGGGAAGAAATAACATCCGCTTTCTTTTATCATATTAAAAAGTAGATAAAAAGTAATTATTTACTCACTCATGGAATGTGCGAAATATTAGGCTACTGAAGAAATTACCTGAAACAAAAAGAGATCATTATTAATAAATTATTTAAAAATATAACTAAAAATAATTTTCTAAAGAGAAAAAAGGAAAAAAAAATTTCTTTAAAAAAAATTTATTCAATCTAATTGATTAGAAATCCAAATAAAATTAATTTAAATTGCCCCACTTGATAAAATAAAAAAAGTAAAAATGGGACAATAATATTTAAAAAACTAAATAATGACCAAAGTATCCAAATATATATAGCCTATTTGGGTAGTGAGACCGCCGCGAAAAGGTGGAGGTCCTGGTTCGAGACCAGGGGACTTAATTTTGCACAATCAAAACACAAACTCATATCGCAAATAGGCTTTATCTTATTATATCATAGGCGTAGTCAGAAATTTTTGATGGGGGGGGGGTTTCGAGAAAATTTTTTTCAAATATTAATATTTGAAAAGTTTAAGATTTTTTTAGGGTATATATAAATCATTTTGGTTTTTTATTTTTAGCTAGAGTAAATTATTATATTTTTCTTTCTCTTACCCTATATGAAATATAAATTGTATTATAGAGCCTAAATATCTAGTCATGTCTTGGGACTCATGGAGGGGAGGGGGTTTGAACCCCAAAAACCCCCCATGGCCTATGTTATAAGTCAATAAGATTCACAGAATTTTATCATGTGAATCTTTGGATATTATCATTTTTTTAAATGTTTTCTCAGATTTATTGCTCCAAATCTGAAGTAATAAATCGAAAAATCTATTAGTGTGTTGGTCTTTTGAGTTATCTATCTGCCTGCAAGAAAAAATGGATAGTCTATATCTATGCAACCTCTGGTGTTATGTTCTAATAATAATAATATTAATTGGTTGAATATGTATTTGAAATATCCTAATTAATAGGTTGAATAGGAAAGAGGATGCAGCCAAATAATTGAGCCTCTATTGGTAATAAACACTCTTTATTGGGACGTTTCGGCTGGGATCAACCCTGCCATCTTCAGCCTTCAAAGAGCATATTTAAATTTTATATACATAAATATATAAATTCATTGGACATAAAATGCAAATAACTTGTATTAACGAATGACAACTCTGTTTATGTATATAAAATTTAAATATGCTCTTTGAAGGTTGAAGATGGCAGGGTTGATCCCAGCCGAAACGTCCCAATAAAGAGTGTTTATTACCAAATAGAGGCTCAATTATTTGGCTGCATCCTCTTTCCTATTCAACATATCAGCAACAGCCACGTCTACTATTCTAATTAATAGGTTTTTTGTTATTGCGTTTTATTCATATAATTAAATTGTTTTTTCAAAAAAAAAAAAAAAAAAAATACATATTAAAATAAAGCTCTGTAGAATTCACTTTTATGATATCAATTAAATAAATTAAATATATACACTATAAAAGATATATATTATTCAGAAAATTGAATTTTATACAAATGTATAATCTTGATATAAATTTTTTTTTATTTTTAAATAAGTATATTTCTATGTATATTACCTTAGGGGTTCATAGTTATCATTTTGACGGTCACATTGTTTTATTTTATAGTCTCGAGCAAAAAAAAAAGCCTGGAAAAATGTATTTGTGCAGATAGAAACCTCTATAAATCTGTTTTGCATATGATAATATTGGATGGTAACTGTCGATGTTACTCTCGTCTCTGGAGACAGGTGGCAAGCAAAAAGAGACCCTCCAACTCCGCAAAAAAAAGTTGTGCGAATCTGCTGGCTTCGTGGGAATTGAACAAGATAATAGAGAACTGAAAGGTGACAGCAGGTTAAAAGGGTGGGTGGGGATCGATTGGGGAATTGAAACAGTTTGAATAGCACTATATATGCCGTGAAAAATAGATATTTATATTTTTATATAGGAAAAAAACCTAAATATAAGAAATATTGAATAATAGGCCTAATGTCTGTAAATATGGAATATTTTTTATAAATACAAATTTTTTTTACAGTTTGTTATAATGGTTAATTTTATTTTTCTATAAAAATTTGTTCGTTTTAGAGCTTTTATTATAGGGATTAATCGTAGGCAGTCAAAGTCAGGAGGCGTGGGAAAAATAAATTTTGGGGTTTATTAATAGATTTTCATAAAATCACATTATATTTAAATATTAAAGTTTATTTATACAAAGTTTGTTCTTAGTCTTTTTTCCAGGTATTGAAAATATATTTTAAATTAGGCTATATTTTATAATAAGAGAAAGTAAAAATCTGGTGTAACTGCTCGCACCAGATTTTGTTTTGACTACATATATTTGGTTCTAAGGTTATTTAAAAAAAAAAAAAAACTAGACTATTATAAGGAATTTTTCAATGCGGTTTTTTTTTTTAAATGAATTAAATTCATAAGAGATTATTGGGACATCGAGCTATAATTTTTTTAATGATTTATTAAAAAATTATCGTAATAAATTTTTTTGTTATGAAGCAAATAAAAAAAATCTGTTCCAATAATCTTTAATTTTTTATAAATTTAAAAATGAATTTATTGTTATTATTAATCACATATTAATTAAGAAATTTTTAAAATAAGCTTAGTATTGATTTATTTAAAAATCAAATGTCAAATTAGTTCAGCATTCTTGCAATAGATGGCAGGCTAGTCTAACAGCCGATCCCCTAATTTCGTATATCTGGCCTATATTTACACTGTTAAAAATTTTCGAGCCAGATTCATACACATGTATAGGAAGTCTGTTACACAAACTGTTTATGAATATTCATTTTGGGTATATGAGAAAGGTCATATACCAAAAATGAATTTTCACAAACCCAGATATGAAATTTTTCATATTCGGGTATATGAAAAAATTCATTTTCGGGTATGTGAATAAATTCATTTTTGGTATATGAAATTTAAATTACGGGTATATGAATAAATTCATTTTTGGTATATGAAATTTAAATTACGGGTTTATGAGAAATAATATACTTTTTTGTGAAAAATGAAAGTAGGAGAACTTTTAATTATAGACCACATATTTGTATTAAATATTTATTAAAAATATATAAATACTGTACAAATATATATATTTTTAATAAATATTTAATACAAATATGTGGACTATAATTAAAAATTCTCCTAATAATAATATTTCAAACCACAAAAGCTTTAATAAACAAAAATTAAAGTCCTTACGAGTTTATAGTTTTGAGGGAAAGTGAGTGGTCTAGGTGAAATAATAGTTTTTTTTTATTTATTTTATTTTTTATTTATTAAAAAAAATTATATTATATTAAAATATACAATTTTACTAAATAATAAAACAAATTAAAGTATTAAAATAATAAATTTGTATCAAAAAATAAATTTTTATACATTTCCAAGTAAATTAAACACAAATACAAATCATTTTAATAATTTAATACAAAAAATATGTCGATTTTCATCTTCTTTGAGAAGTAATAAAGAGTTACATTTCCATTGCAGTATGATTGGAGTTTATTCCCTGGTTGGAGAATTAACTAACCTCACCTGAAAAATGACAAACAATAATTGATTTGAAATTGAGAAAAAAAAAAATTTCAATGAAAAAATTCAAATTCAATACTTACGATTTTGTTAGTAAAATGTTCCTATTTCAATATATTGATTAAATATTTATATTTCATTTTAAATAATAATACACGTTCAATTATCTATGCGTTAAATCAGCTACTTCAAAAACAGAATTTGGTGCCAACCTGTCAACCTAACCAATTTCTTGTATATTTTAAAATTAATTATTTTGGTGAAATTGTTAATTTTAATTTTAATTTCTATAGCTATTTAGTTGAATTACTTTATAAAAATTATTTAATTAGTATGACTTCATAAATATTTAAATAGTTTAGAGCGCGAATTTCAAACCAGAATTTAATCAATATAGATTTTGGAAATGAATTTTAAAAGAATAATTTCAAGTTTCCTTAAAATAATTATAAAATAATATTAATAAAAATTCCTTGAGATAGTCGAGTTATTTGAGAACGTTTAGACCAGTGATTCTCAACTTGTCGCGGTACACTTTTAACGATTTCAAAATTTGGCGGCACACAAAGAAAAAGATAAGTTTAAAAGTTGGTAATTTGTTCATAAACTTTTATATTAATTTTAATTCACATTCTGGGTGTATTAAAATTAAACTACGAAGGTATGTGAAAAAAGAAGGAAAATTCATATTTTTTTTAAAGCGATACTTATTCATATACTTGTATATTAATTTTAACTCATATCCTAGGTCTATTAAAATTAAACCACCTAAAGTTTATGAGATATGAATGAAAATTCATATTTTTTTTACAGTGTATATATTTTTATGCTTTTATAAAAGATACATAATATACAATAACATTTATAAGGTATTTATTGTTAAAAGATCAGTGAAAATCAACCAAATGCATTAAATATTATTAGCTACCATTCTGACATCTCTTGGCAAATTTTTGAATTACTTGATTTTTTGGGTATACTTTTTATGACACACTACGCCATCTTATCGGGAAAAACATGCGCCTTAAGTACATTAGGATTCGAGTTGTAAAACATGGAAAAAATATTTATATTTTGTTACAATTTCTCTTATCTTCCTTTTAGTATAAAATTTGGATATCGAGAGTTGTAAGGTTTTTAAGTTAATCTGTTAACATGCATTGCAAGAATAACAACTATTTTAGGCTATATTAGGCGGTATACAATTCATGCATAGGCGTAGCCAGGGGGTTTTGGGGGTTCAACCCCCCCCCCCCATGGGACCCAAGTCATGACTAAATATTTAATACAAATTATATTTCACATAGGGCAATAGAAAGTAAAATATAATTTACTCTAGCTAAAAAAACAAACCAAAATGATTTATAAATACCCTAAAATAATCTTAAATTTTTGAAAAAAATTTCTTGATCCCTCCCCATCAAAAATTTCTGTCTACGCCAATGAATTCATGCCTAATTCACGAAATAAGCAAGTGCAGTACCTTGTCTGTAAAAATAAATTTATTTATATGGATAAAGAAGAATTCACCCCATTTATAAGGAAAATATTGTTTTTTTTTTTCTTCAAAAAAAATGAGGCTATCATTTGTCACCGACTACGAAGATGCAATCACTCTACTCGTTATTCTTCTCTGACACTTGGAGCAAGAGAGTCGTTTTGATAAAATCTTTTATAATATATGTATATATTTGAAAAAATAAAATATAGAGTTAATTTGTCTCTTTATTAACAATATATAAATCGTCTAGTATAAAAGAGAATAGTAAATTAATTTCTTTGGTTTATGGAAAAATAAATATATTTTCATACTAAATGAAGTAATACACAATAAAGTACACACAATAATACAAAATCTGGTGTGACTGGTCACACAGCACACAACTTTCTCTTACCTTCTAATGGAAAGTTGTGTTCTGTGCTTGAAAATTAAAAAAAAACATTCGTTTCTATTAGTCCAAATTTATTTAGAACTTTAAGCAAAGAATCGGACAAATGTGTATTATTTATTTTCACAATTTTTAATAAAAAATAAAACTTTATTGATTCATTGAAACTTAAAAAAAGGACACCCCTCCTTCCTTTACCCTTCCTTCTTTAGTCCTTGTCAAGGGCTCATCTTTTCTCTTTTGGAGGCATTAAATAGATTAGTTTCTAAAAATAATTCTCTTTTGATAAATGAGCTTAACTCCTCGGATATCGCATTAGGCGAGTAATTACATTATCGCCTAAGCTAATGCCCGTGCCGCGTTTTTTTTTTTTTTAATAATTTCTCCTATATTTTGGGAATTTTTTTCCTTTTTAAGATTTTGTTCTGATAATAATCAAATTTTATTGATGAATTTTAAAAATTAAAGCAAAAGTGTGTGAATACCGATACTTGAGAATAAAGATACTTAAGTATACCGATACTTTAGAATAAAGATATTTTTTCTTAAGATTCAAATTATAATTTTGCAACTATAATTACAGGGAGGCAAATTAGTCACAATGCACACTCCAAAATTTTATGGGATATAACAGTTCATTATTGGGTAAATGTGTATAGCTAGACGTAGATTGGGACAATAGGGAGAAAAAAACCAGCTTCCTTTTTCTCTCTCACCACTTCTTTATTTGCAAATATTTCGGCTCCTATATATATATATGGGCCATCTTCAGTCGATATATGAATTTTTTGAGAGAGATTGACAAGTATATAAAATAGTTGAGACAAATTGAGTGCATGGGCTTGACAATCTCTGTCAAAAAATTCATATATGCACTGAAGATGGCCTCTGTATAGGAGCCGAAATATTTGCAAATAAATTGAAATGGTGAGAGAGAAAAAAGAAGCTGGTTTTATTCTCTATATCGTTCTAACATACCATTATTGTATTAATTAATACTCTAAATCACTAGATAAAAAACTAAACACAAAATTGTTAAATTGTCATGTCCGATATATTCATAAAAATAAAATTCTAAAAAGTGATGAGAAAAAAATTTATGAATTAATATTTTTACTTCCTTCAAAAGTAAAACTATTCTATGTGAAGTTTTATTTTCTCTCTCTCTCTCTCTCTCTCTAAAATTCAAAATAAATAAAAAACCTTGAATATTACATGAATAGATAGTATAAATAAAACATTTTTTTTTTTTTTTTTTTTTGAATCAAGAAAAAGTGAAATTATGAAACCTGAGAGTCAACAGATGATTGAATCCCACGGGAACTTTGATGCCCTGGCCGTATTTAATTTCAGGAATATTTTTAGCCAAACAAACGAGATAATCTGATACCTGTTTTTAATATTCCCAGATAACGATAAATATTTATGGATTTTTTTTACTACTCAATAAGATGCGATTCTAATAATAAATTGGTGGTGTCAAAAGGACCGGAGATTGTTGATTTAAAATCCGATAGAGTACTAAATTAGTAAAGGGCATTATCATGTATTAGGGATATTTATGATCACTTTATTCTCCTTCGCAATTTACATTAACAATAAAATTAATTATAATATTAATCATCAGAGAGGCACTGTATATAAATATTTTAGATTTTTAATTTAGATTTTTTAATAATGAAGCAGATAGAATCTATAAACTATTCTAAATAGTAGGTAGTAAATGAAAAATTCTAAAACAATCCGTGGTTATTGATGTGATATAATAGAATAGAATATTTGATATAGTAGAAGAGATTAAAATGAAATACCAGTAATGCGAACTATTTATTTATTTGTGTTTCACATATTAATAGAAACTAGATCGCTCTTATTATTAGCTGTATTCTTGTTCTGGTATATTTAACAAATTAAACATTTGAGTAATCTCCTGTCAGAACAAACAATGAACAATTTTTTAATAAGGTATTCTTAATTTTTGACCAAGGCTCAAAAAAAAGTAAATAAAATTTAAAATGAATTGTTAATTAAGACAATAAATTTATTTTCAAATTTCTTAAAAAAACACAATTTTAAACTTTCAGTAGCTTAAAAAATAATTATTTCAAGGAAAAATTCTGATCGCACAGTATTAGCACTTTTGTGTCGAGAAATAAGTAACAAATTTGTGAGTATGTTCGAGTACACTCGGCGCCACAAGTGCCTGATGTGCTTGAGAGTGGAGGCTTGAGCTTAGTCAATCAAATAAATATTTTTAATGCAAATGAAGGGGAAAAGTTACTTTCAAGACAACTCAGACGGCTAACCATTTTGGTTGCCTAAGCTCAAGGCTCCACTCCCGAGCATATCAGGCCGGCTGAACCTAGTTTTAAAAAATCTTGTGACAAAAACTGGATGGTTTTGTAAAATGAAAAGTTGAGAATTAGAAGGGGTCTAGGGACAATTTTTTAAGGACTTTTTTCGAACGCCATTTACGTCTTTATGCATAATATACATAAGGGTTATAATGGGGCCCCCTTCCCCCCTTACCCCTGTGGCATACAACAAAAATGGTTCATAGACATTCTAAACTCTTGAAATATTATGTAGCCCTATTCATAAAAAAGTAAGATGATAAAAAAGTTTTTATTATATAAACATACTATTAATAATTCTACAAACAATTATTCTGTAGTGACAGAACAGAACCGACACGAAAATTTAGTTGGACGTAGAGGGGTGTATTTCGCTACGATCGTACAGTGAGCGCCACAATTAAGTCCCCACCTGGGAGCTAGAGCTTTAAGTATATGTTATAGTATATGGCATATAGTGAAATAATTGTAAATTTTAAAAAGTAAAATAAAATCATATGTATCAGATTTTATTTTACCTTTTCTGTCATTAGAATTATTTCATCATATATTAGATACTATACCATATTCTTAAGGCTCTAGTTACCATGTGGGGACTTTATTGTGGCGCTCACTGTGGATATTACTCGGATGAGGTAATCTTATCGATCTTTCAACACCTTATCATAAAACACTCCATCCAACACAATTTTCTTCAAAAACTATAGTTTGTTAAAATTAGCATTTTTATTAAAACGACGATACGGCCGAGAAATATAAAAAAAAAACGGTACTATCCCGTTCAAAAAGGTACGTATGGTCACCCTATCTAAGTTCGAAGTATAAAATCAAATTAGAGAGAAGAAAATTTCTCTTTTTATGATTAAAAAGAAAAAAAAAACTATAAAATTGATATAATTTTAATGTTATAGATAAAATTAATAAAAAAAAAAGTAAAAAGAACGAAAAGGACGAGTTGATCCAATCAAGAAATAAAATAAAAGAGAAGAAAATAAATTCATCCAATTGTATTTGACCCCTTGGAACTCTTCAAACAATTTTCCTCGCAATTAAATTTTATTTGAAAATATAAAGATAATGATCCAAATTAGAGGGCTGGTTCCTTTAGAATTGATTTGTTAATAATTCCATGTAAATCTCGTTCGCCTGCTGCATAATAACATTTGCAGAGAGCCACTTGAATGAAAACGACCTCTGAGAAACGGGCCTTATTATCTGAATTTGAGGTGCTCCAGGTGCCGAACAATATGGTTTCGTTTTTTTTTTTATACTAAATAATGAAATGGGAGTAAGATCTTCTGGGAAATTTCAAATGCCTTTTATGATTTTTTTATTATTTATTTATGCAGATGGGAGTGAAATCAAGATTCAAACATTTAATAAATCAGTTCAGAATATAATCATATTTATTTACTTCTGAAAAGAAGTAGAAATATCTCAGTAATATGGAGAATGTTGAACTAAATGTTTACTTAATTCGTCCATTTACAAAAAATGACAGCCCTCGTTTTGAAGATGTCATTTTTTTGTTTCTTTTTTCCTTTCGTGCAAGTTAAAGAAAATATCGTGACTTATCTCACCAAATTTATTTTTTTAAGTAATTCTAAAATGGTCGAAGAAATGAGGTTTGTTGAAAAGTTGGTCAAGTCCCGGGTTCGGTGATTGTCGGTGGCCTTGTGTATGTATGTGTGTCTAGGATAGGAGGGTATATGTAGTAGGCAAGTAGGAAGGGCTTAAAATGGAGAAGGAAAGGACGAGGGCGAAGGGCGAAGGCGGATAGATAGGCACGGGTGGGGTGCTTGGCACGGGGCCCAAAAGTGCACCCCAGATCGATACGGCCTCCGGCGTCTAGGCTGGGGCTCAGGCCCTTGGCCCCTTGGCCCCAGTGGCCCTGTGCCCCTGGGCCCTTCTACTCTGTACTCTAGTACCCCATCTGTAGGGTACTCAAAAACTGACAACCAGCTAAATTATATTAAATCACTCGGAATTGTTGTTATAGAAAAAAAAACTTCTCTGCAATTTGAAATTAACTAAAGGGAGAGATGCCCAGAATGCCATCAGCTTGTTTCTTTCTTTAGATTTATAATAAAAACAAGGAAATATAATTGAAATAATTCCTTTTAGTAAAAATATTAATTCTTGAAATAGAAACAAAAATATTGCTCTGTCGGAAGAAAGATAATCACATGACTGTATGAAATACAGATGGAAGTTCAAACCGTTAAGAAGGCTGAGTTATTACCAGTGGGAGGGTCCAGAAACAAATAACTAATAGAGAATTGGTGGAAAATATAACCATTCAAAAAATTATTATACGTACTTATAAACTTAATGACTGTCCGACAACAAATATAGTAATTAAACTAGAAATTTAACTCTAGATAGGCTAATACAAACATGATAAGACTTTGTAATCTGAATATGTTACTTCAGGTAATCTTATACTGGTATGTTTGACACATAGAACTAGAAGAAAACAAGTTGATTAGCGAACGAACATCTTGTAATTCAGTACAACTCATCAATAAGGGTGAGGAATTATGGAAGGACTTTCATGGGATATTGAGTTTCTTTTCCCTTTTGCAGTAGGAGCCATCAAATCAAAGTAGGCCTATTATATAAAGACTTTTAATCTGAGTTTATAGGATTACAGAAATAAGTTTTCTTATTTAAAGGTATGTAACTAAATGACTAACTCGCTAACATTTTGAGGTCTCCTGAGACCAAAAAATCTGGCGTGACTGGTTGCACAACACACAACTTTCTCTTACTTCGGTAATCAAAAGTTGTGTTCTGTGCTTTTCACACCAGATTTTTTTGTGTCGACATATATTAAGTTTCCACCGATTTATTAGAATTCAAGATGTAAAATTTATAAACATGGGAAAATGTTTATATTTTGTTACCATGGCAATCATTTTTCCTATCTTTCCTATGAAGTACAAGAGTAAAGTGGTCTTCAAAAGATTTCAATGGCAAAATGAGAATATACATAAAAAATTTCAACCTTATAGCTCTTTTCGTTCTTGAGATATTTTGATCACAGACAGACACAGTCAGAGAGACCATGTTGCGAAAACTTTTTTGCATTCAAGGGACCTCAAAACGTGTATATCCATCAAAATCTGTGTACAACTTAAAGGATGAAGGAATTGAACTAGGAGGTTGAAATTTTATATTTAAGTTATGCACCTCCACTGAGGCGTGAAAATAAGATTTTGATCAAAATTTGCCAAAAAGTACTAGTACTTTGCTAATGCAGTTTTTCAGGTTTTACGATTTTCTCTAAATTGGCTCCAACGGTTTTGATTAAATTTCATAAATCAATCAAATCATTAATTTTCATTTTGCCCTTGAAATCTTATGAAGATCACTTTACTCTTGTAGTTCATAGGAAAGATAGGAGAAATGGTTGTCATAGTAATAAAATATATATATTTTTCTGTTTATAAATTCTACATCTTGAATTCAAATGTCAGAAACTAAACACACGACACAACAAATCTGATGTGACACGCAAAGAACACAACTTTCTCTTACCTTCGTAATCTGTGCTGTGCGACCAGTACCACCAGATTTTTCGTATATTAACTCATCTTGACTAGTCGGCTCTTAAAGAGCTATGAAGCAATAATGAGTGACTTGGTCATTTGGATTACCTATCTTCTAGTATGCATAAATCAATCACTCCAAGGCTATCCACTCACTAAACAAATATTTATGGATAAATGTAAATTAATTAAATTGTTATATAAGAGAAAATAGAAATTGTTATATCCAAGAATTTATTAAGAATAAAAATATGTTTATCAGTTCATTACTAGTTAAGTAGAAATATTTTGTTATGATTTGAAAGATTGAAGTTCACATGTTCAAAACTTTTTATTCTGAAGAGGATAGATATTAAAAACAAATACTGTACTAATATGATATTATTTATTTATTTATTTTTTTTATTAGTAAAATGTTTCTTAAGAGGTTTATTATTTCTTCTAGTTGTTTTCAAAAGTTTCTTTTCAAGACACTTTATCAAAAAATAATACAATTTGAAGTATTCTTTAATATTTTTTCCCAATATTTTTTTTTTTTTAGTAGTTACATGAACTTTTAATTTAAAAAAAAAAAATTTGTTATAAAAAATACTTCCTCTTTTAAACTCATTTTTGGGAATTTCACAGTTCACTCTTAAAAAAATTTCTCCTGGCGATTTTAATATTAAAATTTTTCCTTGACCCTTTCATAGTACCATTAGCTAAGAGGAAGAGGGCGGTTGGTTGGCACTTATGTCAGAATATTTTTACATTACATATATCCCTATTTTTATTATTTATCCTATCAAGTTTCATTAAAGAAAAGTTAATTTATTTGCTTCTCTACAATCTGAATTTATATGAATATTTTATTAGCCTAAGAAAAGTAATTTTACTGCCATTTTATTATTCTACTAATAAATAATAATTTCTTTCGCCCTATAATTAAAATGTAATTATAATTTATTTTAGTAAAATCTAAACGAAATCGTTGGCTTAAATTTTGTTTTATTAAAACATTAAACATTCCTTTTATTTTCGATTGTACTTTAGTTAAAAAATAAAATTTTTAAAGCATAAAAATACCAACATATTTTATTGAAGTGAGTAGCGTGTCATTTTCATAGTGATTTTTTTATTTCATTGATCCTTATTTATAATATAAAATAAAAGAATTTGAACACTAATAGAAATATTGTGATCGTCATCCATATTCAGTAAAACCCCTTTTAACCGGCCTGGTCGGGACCAAGGCTCTGCAGAAACAAAACCAAAAACTCGTTCCCCTTCTCTCTTCACCATCTGAACGAATATATTGCACATTGTTGCACCACACCGTTTAATTAAATTACAAAACAAAGTAATTTATATAGACTATCATAGGCGTAGCCAGGGGGGTTTGGGGGTTCAAACCCCCCCCCCATGGGACCCAAGCCATGACTAAATATTTAATACAAATTATATTTCACATAGGGTAAGAGAAAGTAAAATATAATAATTTACTCTAGCAAAAAAAAAAAAAACCAAAATGAATTATAAATACCTTAAAATAATCTTAAATTTTTGAAAAAAAATTTTCTTGATCCTCCCCCATTAAAAATTTCTGGCTACGCCAATGTAGACTATAATATATGTAATAATAAAAAATCTGGTGTGACTGATCGCACAGCACAACACCTTCTCTTACCTTCGGTAATTGAAAGTTGTGTTCTGTGCTTGTCACACCAGATTTTTTTGTGTCGACATTTATTTAGTTTCCGCCGATATATTAAGACTCAAGATATAAAATTTATGGGAAAATATTTATATTTTGTTGCAACCATTTCTTCTACCTTTTTCCTATAAAGTACAAGAGTAAAGTGGTCTTCAGAAGATTTTAAGGGCAAAATGAGAATATACATTTTAAAGAGTAGCTAAAAAATAAGTGATTTATTAATTTTATCGTTTGAGCGAATTTTGAGAAAAAAAAAAAATGAAAATGTAACATCAGTAAAGTACTAGAACTTTTTGGCCAATTTTGTTCAAAAGCTTCGTGTCAAGTCTTAGAGGGAAACCTAACTTAAATACATTGTAGAATATATCCATCTATATTTAATCTTACTAATTTAATTTAATTTATATTTTTTTCTCTTTTTTTATATTATTTTTTGAATTTTTCCAATATTTTTATATCCAATTTTTTAAGAATTTCTTTTTTTTCCTTTTGTATATGTTTTTGGGAAAATTTTAGTTTTAACACAAAAGAGTCTTTGGTCTAAAAAATCAGTACCTTACAAACATTGTCTTCCTTCATCCCTTCTCGAATTTCTGTAGAACACCTGCCTCGAGGAGAAGGGAGTGGAGGGGGGTAGTGGTGGCTAAATCGAAGAGAGACAGAACACTTGTGGTTGGACACGAACGGGTCAACATCGTTCTGCGGCAGAGAGCGGAACTCTTTATTTGGCGACCCGAGAGACAACATCGCCCTGCGCTGCGGTAGAGGCTTGTGTGGGCTGAGAGCCCTCGCCTCGCCATCTATTCGGAATGAATATTCCGTCATCGCTCCTGCCTCCTGGACTGATGCAACTACGAGGATCACCCTGACCGAACGTGAAGTCCACCGGAGCTACATCGCCACTCAACCCAGTGGCCTCCCCTGAATCCCCGTGTGTGTTAAATTGCCGAGAGCTCTCGATCCCATTCAGACTTCTTCAACACCGGTATCGTTAACCCATTTAATTAACTCCTTGAATTCATGAATTCTTAAAACAATTAGGAACGTTTAGTAAATAAAAATTCATATCAGTTTCATAGTACTATTAAAATCTGTAAAATTAAATTAATATTTATTTCATATTGTTTAGCCAACTCCTGTAAAGGAAAATTATCTGAAGGAAATTCTTTATAAATTTTGTTGTTTGAATCTTTTCCTTTTGTTATTAAATTCTTCTTTTTATTTTAAATTCAATTTTTTATTTCTTAATTATTTTTTTTTCTTCCTAATTTTTTTCTTTCAGCGTTCATTCATTGTTCCTCATTTTTCTAAATTTGTTCCTTCTTCTTTAGCCGTGGAGTACTGAACCCCTTCCTTGTCTTCCATTATTCCACCAGGCGTTCCAATCAGCGCGAGCAGATTCCTCTCCTTAAGACCCCTGAGTTACTCTCCATTCTTCTTTAAATCACGTTCCCACGTTCTACGGGAATTAATTGCGAAGCAGATTTTATTTATTTACCTTTTCTTTTTATTTCAAAATTTATTTCAAAATTTTATTTCCTTAAATTCCCCTCCGCTTATTCTACCTCCAAATAAGGCGAGAGGTGACGTTTGATTCCCCCTCCCACATCCACGAGGGCCCAATAAAAGGAAAAACGTCCACAACATAAATCCAATACTTTTTATCTATCTATATAATATATATTTTATATATAGGTAAGAGAAAGTAATAATGTATGATAAATATATTTATATGTAATTTATAATACTAATGGGATAGGCCGGTTAGTCCGAGACTGGATAAAAGGGATTTTACTGTACTCAAAAAATGTGAGGCTTTGAGTTATCAAAAAAAGAAAGCTATTAATTGAAGCTTAATGAGTGATGCCGAGGGAATTATAGAACTGCAACTCCTCAACCACGCTGATTTTTCGGCAAGGTGTAAGAAGGGAAAAACTTTGTTTTTGTTTTTCCCTTCCTACACCCTCGCCGAAAAATCAGCGTGGTTGAAGAGTTTCGGAGCTAGAATGCTATTAATGTCAATACTTCTAACTACTCTGATTGTGAGACGACTCCCCTGGTAGGAATAAAGTGAGAAATTGAAAGAATCATAGGCGGTACTTTTCCAACGAAATCAAAGTTTGTAATTGATTAGAGGCGTTATTTCACACTTTTAAAGTAAAATAAGATTTTTCGTAAGAATTTTATTAAAAAGAGAAATTTTCTCTAATTAAAATGAGAAATAGCTAACGTAAAAATAAAATTTGAAAAATGACATGATTAAAGAAGACTGATTGTAACGAATAAAGGTGTCTCCGTGAAATCAAAGCCGACAAGATGGGTAATTTTTTATTCACTAGTGCCACTTTGTCGTCTGGCAGTTTGCAAACAAAAGTTGTCCCCTCCCACCTCTTTCTCTCTCCCGCTTATTTGAGACATTCATTTTTCGAGAATGTCGAATTCTTCGTCCCGCTTTCTCTTCTTTTTTTTTCTTCTCCTTAGTTTTCAAAAGGAAATTGGCTAGCTTGGCTTCAAAACTGCTACTACGAAGGGGTTATTTGAATCAACTTGGAGTGATTCATTTGAGACCGAGAGGCTTTAAAACCGACGACAAAAGATCTTTTTTTTTTTCTATTTCGCCTTTTACCTAACTTAATCATGATCCTTTCAGTGAGCGAGATCTAATCTCAGAGTGTGTTTTCAATTAAAATACTTTTACTGATAATGATAAAGTATATATACAAAGAAAGTAAAAGGGTTTGGATTTATTTTCTTAAGAGCTAAAAAAATATTCTTTCATAAGATAAAATAAGAAAAATAAGTTTCCATTTGCTATTTATCGTATTTTTGTAATCTTGACATTTCGGTAATTTTGTAAAATAATGCTTTCTTTCTAATTGTATAAATTTATTTTATGATTGATTATTTGAGTCATATAATTTGACTAATGAATAAATTATTTTTTATGCTTAGTAGCCCCCCGCCCCGTCCCAAGCGCATCAAGCTTTAGGCGCCCCTCGATACCGTCATAGGCTAGGGCATCTAAGATATAGCCTAGGGACTGAAATTTTATTATATTCTTTCCATAGTTTGTCCAAAAAAATTGATAGATTTCTTTTAAAATTATACTACAACTAAAAAAACGGGGCCCTAGTTGAGCTTCACTCCCTCCGCCCTCAAAGGCTAGTTCCCCACTGCTTAAAGATAAATTATTCTTTATAATTATTTTTATATATTAAGCGAGGTCAAAAAATTTCAAAATAAATAAAAAGGTCAAAGTTTACTTTTTGATTTTTGTAACTCTGATAATTTTTTTTTTTTACTATAATTATAATCATCTTTTAAATTTCAAATTTATTTTTGTATGTCCAATTATTTTACTAATCGTGTGTCTGTGAACAAAATATTTTAAGAACAAAAAGAGCTAGGAGATTTAAACTTTATATTTAAGTTAGGCACCCCTCTGGCACGTGACACGAAGCTTTTGAACAAAATCGGCCATAGAGTACTAATACTTTACTGATGTACGTTTTCAGTTTTTTTTCGATTTTCTCAAAATTTGCTCTAAAGATTTTGTTTAAAATTCAAAAATCAATTATTTTTTAGATGCTCTTTCAAATGTATATTCTCATTTTGCTCTCAAAATTGTTTGAAGATCACTTTACTCTTGTACGTCATAGGAAATATAAAAGAAATGGTTGCCATGGTAACAAAATATAAATATTTTCCCATGTTTATAAATTTTACATCTTGAATATATCGCCGGAAACTAAATATATCTCGACACAAAAAAATTCGGTGTGACAGAAGACAACTTTCGATTACCGGAGGTAAGATTTTTTGACTTAGGTATTCTTTTTCATTCAAAAAAAAATTTTTAAGAATTTGAATAGATCAGAATTTAATTTGTTAACTCAATAATATTTAATGAACTAGAATAGTTTGTACAAAATTCGCTTTTCTGTTAGCCAAGCTATTCAGATTCTATAAACGATAACCATCTCATTGAAGAGGCGAATTAAGAAGCAAATTAAAGCCTCAAGTGGTTGGAAAAGCCTCACCCATTCCACATTGCTAATTGCTATTGTGCCGTATTAATTACCTCATCAAAATCATCTCGTAAATAGACTGGGTAATTTTCCAACGGCAGTCTCGTTGTCGTCCCTTCTTTTCCCCTTGACAACTACTTTGTCCCGACGCCCTTAAATTAACTCAGGTCGTCGTCTTATCATCAGCAAGCCAAATATCAAATACAAATGTCAGAAAAACAAATGCCACTCAAAACGAGATTACGCTGACGAATTGCTCTTGTTGTTGGCTCAGCTCATTTACAACAGAAAAATAGCATGAAAGGAGATGATTTATTAGTGAGAGAGATACTCGTTCCACTCTCTATCTACTCTCACTCTCCCAAGTGGTTCTAAGATGGAGTTTTATTAAAAAATTTAATATTCTCCTCCCTCTTTATTTTTCATGGTCATATGAGGTGTTTAAACAACCAATACTCATTTCCGACAAGAATAATATCCTTTCCTTTTTCTTTACGATAATTCTTTCATTTTTAAGCGAAATGAAAATAAATGTAAAAAGATTATCAGAGTAGAAATGTTAACACATTCCCACTTATCTTCTCTTAGAGTAGAGATAGAGCTTTATGGGTCATGCATTAATATTTATTTAAATTATGGTGACTACCGATTAGTTTAAATAAATATGGATGGAATCTAAATGCCCAAAAAAGAAAATTTATATTCCTTTTTTTAAGTCTTTTTTCGCATCATTAGACTTTACCCATATTTATTTCAATTGAATGGTCGTCATTGCGAGTGACAAAATTAAAAAATTTATCACCAGAAATATAACAAATAATATAAGATATATTTTCTTTGGCAGGAAATTGTGTATATTATTGATGCTATGTAGGCAGCCAGGATGAGAAATAAAACACTGATTTATTTCAATGGGATCGTCGAAGTTTCGAGTGCTATTTCAACAAATGACACCTAATTGTTTAAAATATTTAACACCCGGAGGGAGGAAAGGGAAAAAATGTTTTGTTTTTTTTATCTTCTATTTTTTGTATTTGCAAAGAATATTTTATTTTTTCTGAGGAAGGGGGCGATTAGCACCAGAAACGTCGACGACGAGGACATTGAAATAAAATAAGTGTTTTATTTCTCATAAGCACAACATACAACATAACACTACCTATTACACTAATGAAATTAAAATAAATATCTTAAAAACTGCACGCCATCTACCAAGCAAGATTGGAACTGCGTCACAATTCTAGACGTCTGGTAGGGCTGGAACCTCACAAGAGAGGTAAAAGGCGATTTAACAAATATTAACGAAGTAGAGCCTTGTTTGAAAAGGATGGAATTTTTTCAATCAATGCTCAAATTTTATTTATTAACCTTCCATTCCAACATTACATCTCTAGAGAACTTCGAGGTGTGAGATAATGATTAGTGAGCTATACAAACTTTAACAATAGTTGAACTAGTTTGGAAAAAAAAGTATGTGTATGTTGATATATTATTATAATTTGATTCATTATCTTTACTGTATATATACACACTGTGTATGTTGAGATGTACTGTGTATGTTACTGAACTCCTCCTAAACGACTGGATCGATTTTGATGAAATTTTGTGTGTGTGTTTGCGGGAGTCGACTAGTAAATAATATAAAGAAGAAAATTAACAATTCTAAATAAAGAAAAACATTAAAATATTTGAACAAAATAATCACAAATAAAAAAAAAACTTATTTTATAAGTTGCAAAACATTTCATTCTTATGTTCAGTATTTTGTACAAAATATAGAGACTATGTGGCTTTGAATGCGATGCTTAAATGATTCTTCAATCTGGGATTTATTTTTTCTTTCCAATTATGCCTAAATATGTAATGTATATGTATAGTACATAATAATAAGAAAATGTAAGTTTGATAAAATATTAAAACCTCAATAAAGTCTCATAACTTTATTTCTCATTGCTATTTAATATATTATTAAAGGTTTTGCCAAAAGAGGATTTATCTACCAGCTGTGTTCTGTGTTTATAATAACAATATTATTATTATCTCAGATATTAGACCCGAAATCGAAACCAATGTTATTTTGTGTTAGAAATATCTATTTTCCATTTTCCTTATTTTTCCTCTCCCATTTTTTTCCCCATTTTATCATATTAATCAAATAGAAAATCGCAAGTTTTTCCGCAAGTGACTGACTGACATGTCGCCCTGGCGTGACTTGCCAAACCGTGCCGTCGCCAAGATGTGCTTAAAAAGTTCTCCAACCTCACACCCAAGGGATGGATGCGAGTGGTTAGTGGGGTGGGATAGGATAATTTACGAGAATAATTTTTCCCTTCAGATATGCTTTCCAAACAAACTTTTTTTTTAAAGTCAAGTTTGGAGCCATTGGGTTTCCAGGTACGAATTATCACGAGAACACCTTCCACCTCCTTCCATCTATTAACTCAACCCTCTTTTCATCGTCGGTTTGTTTTTTTTTTTAACAATCAGCCAAAAATCTGCACTAAAGGAAGATATTTTCAACTTGAGTTAGTTTGATACGAGAATAAATTAAATACACAAGGTCATGAGATTAACTTTCTATTTTCAGACATACTTATTCCTAATATTGAAAATTTTATTGTAAGGCATAAAAATATGAGTAAAAGAAAAAAGCATTTTTTTGTTTTCCCACATTGTGTGGATGAAATACATCTTATAATTGGATTGGTTTAGTTTATTAACATTTTCTAAATAAAGATTATTTATGGATTAGATATTTAATTATATATCAAGCCACTCCCTCTTTTCGCTTCGCCACTACATAATATTTTACATTTTAACATTCCCATGATCATTATCTTTTAATTAATATTTAATTATTTACTAATATAGTTAGAGCTATTAACGACCCATTCAAAACGATAAGCTGATTATTTCAAGTTAATTGATGTTTAGATATAGAATTTAATCCCAAATTAGGATTGAATAGAAGAGAGGAAATCTTCTCGTTTCAATTTTGATTTAATTTAGAGAAGTCTTAATGGAATTTTAGAATTAATTGAGATGAAATCAAATAAATTTATATGAAAATGTTTTTTTTTTTAAATGATTATTCATAAAAATATTTATATTTGATAAAGACAATTTTTTTTAGTTAAAGTTGTTATACTTCTAGTAATTTGGATTTAAGAGCGGATCCAGATGTGTTTCTCGGGGGGGGGGAATTACATTCAAAATAAATTTTTTTTCGAAAAAAAGTATTTTTTTCGGAGGGGGGGGAATTACTCCCTTTACCCCCCCCCTGTATCCGTCCTTGTTTGGATTTTTAGCGGAGGAGTAGTAAAGCGAAGAATGTGCAAAGAATTCCCGCCACGACTTAAAAAAATTGGTGAAAATGATGTTGTGGGTTGCCTGTCTCCAGGCGTTGTCGCGTTTAAAATCAAATGTTAATTTTTTATTTTTCAAATTATTTAATTTTTCCAAGTTTAATCGAACGAAAGTCCGACACTATTGAGATATAGAGAGAGAATTCCCCCAGGTAGAGGGGGATGCCCTTATATAACATTTTTCAAGACCATAATCCCCTTTTCCCATGGGAATTTCGGAATCCATAACGGTTGCCATCTTCAGTGCCATGAAAATTTTTTTAAGGTGTCGCTGACATATATAATAAATATTGTAATGCCTAGCGAAGCATCAGCCTGGAGCGCTCGACAACGGCAACCGTTATGGTTACCGAAACGTCTTGTTAGATTAAAAGTGTAAAAGTATTCAACAAACGCTGGTTTTATTCCTCCCAACTTCAATCTCATATACCCAGCACACACAACTTAATTTAAATTATTTATCTTCCCAATAACAAGTATTATGGCTGAGAAGAAAATATAAATCGGAAAGGTCTTCATTTGTCGTAAATAACAATAGTATTCCTATTCATTTATTCCTAGTTAATTATTAATAAATACAAATGAGATAGGAATTTCAAAGGTGAATCACCTGACAGTAGGAATACACAACTTGACTTTAATTGGACTTGGTCTTATTGTCTCTCTGAATTGTCCAATAAATACAATTCACTAATTTATCTAATGGGAGAGATAGAGAGATATTTAGTGCGGTTCGGTCTCTATATATATACTAGTAGAACAAAAGTAAATGTATTAATTAGTTCCTACGTTATATCACAAGATAATTAAACTGGCTTTGATCAAAAAGGGAAGAAAATAGAATGAATAATGTACAATGTAGAGCTACTTGTCTCTAACAACTAATTAATGAAATTTTATTCTTAAATTTTATTCTATAGCATGTTTTCTTATTTATTATTTATTTTTTTTTTTAACTTAATTAACTTTATTTTTACTTGTCAAAAAATTTTATACTTGTATTTTTCTTTTTAATTTTGGCAGATGAGTGATTAATTTTCTATTTAATTAAAAAAGTTTGTCTTTTTTCCCATTTTCGCGTTTCAAAATTAATAGTAATCATTGAATTTATTTTAGCTAATTCGTCATCTTTAAAATAATATAAAATTATAATAAAAAAGTTTTTAAATAAGATATATTTTATAGTTTTAATAATAATTTTCAAAATGTTTTTTCTTAGTTTTATAATCCACCCCGAAAGAGACTGACATGCAAAGGATTGAAGTACTGCCAGTCCCAGCTAGGGCAGCTCGTGGTCGCCATCCACGTACCCACAAGATGTGGGCCTGAGCTACGAAATCCTACAGATACTGTAGATATAAAATTATATAATCTAGAAAATAATAATCAATGAAACAATTTGAACGAATGCTAGAAATTTTCAAAAGTTAAACTAAATGATTTTTAATTTTCCATAGATATCTCTAGCCAAAGGCTACTGTGAAAGCTTGGTAATGGTATTTATTGTTCTCTTAAAGGCATATCTCTATAGATCTCTATTGTTCACCTAAAGGCATATCTTTAGGTAGAGAGAGTGGAGGTTAAAACTTTTCTCAAATTACGAAGTATCTTGTTCTTTGGGTCAGTGACGAAAAATCTATGAAAATGTGCAAAAATTACAAATACAAAAGTGAGTTAAAAAAAAAACCTGAGTTCAGCTCGACTAGGAAGATTTCCTACTTTATAGATGACGATAGGTGACAGCCTGGTGGATATTGTTGAGAAAGATGTTGATAAATAAAATTCTGGAGATGATATTCAGGCCAATTTATTCGGATTTTCTCATTTCGAACTCCGAAACATAGACGTATAGCGGGACGAGGAAATCCGAATAAATATGCCTGAATATCATCTTCAGATTTTAATATATCTACATCCTTTCCTAGTTTGGATTATATGTGCATCCAAGGGGGGTAAAACGGTCGTATGAATATTTAAAAAGGTAAACAAACAAATATCACTAGTTGAAGTAAAATTGCTTAAATTTAGCAGCTCACTAAAAAAGTTTTTGATTAATTGTTCCACTGCTGCTTTAAGACGGATCAAGTATTTAGTTAATAAATTTTTTTATTTAAGGCCTTTTTCAGCATCGGAAGCTATTTAGACTCTCAAATGATTGTAGCAAATTTATAAATTAAATAATTTGTAGTGAAATAAATAATTAGTAGAGAGGATGCTAACCTTTGAACCATAGCACAAGAAGAGACTCTACCATTCTGCTAAAGCCCAGGGATAATTGTTAATTTATAGGGAACTGTAGAGCAATTATTCTAAAGTATGAGTTGATTATTTGGGTTGCCTATCTTCCAGCAATCATAATGAAACAATTTTAGCCATACAGTAGATAACTAAATTTATTTGGAAATCTATAATCTTTTAAGATATGAAATGTATGTTTTCCTAACAACACAAGATGGATGGATAAGGTTTCAACCCTAGGCATTTATTTTGAAGAAGGAATAAAACAACTCACTGAATGAAAGAAAAATCTTAATGAAAAATCGATGAAGGGATTCAATTTTGATTAGAAGTGCTTTCAACCATAAAAGCAACTTAGGTAAATAAACAGGAATATCATCTTTCTATGATCCAATGAAAAGAAAAATACGTTTTTTTCCAAATGAATGAATGTTTGTAGATTTTTTTTTAGTAGGGTGAAATTTGCTCATCAAAGCGTGAAAAAAAAATACCCCGCTGAGTTCTTGATGTTTGGTTTATTAGAATGAAACACAAACAGAGAAGAAAAAAATCAATGAATAGGGTATCTTTATATATAGGCTATAGGGGGCTATAGAGAGCTATAGAGGGATTTGAAAGATAGTGATTATGAAAAAAATTTTATTTCTTTTATTTTGTCTCTTAAGGCGAAATCACGCACTTCCCAAGTGCAAGAGAAAGTTATGTATTGTGCTTGTCACACCAGATTTTTTTGTCTCCAGATATATTTAGTTTTCCTTAGCACCTAAGTTCCAAACTTGTCCACTCGATTCATAGATGGCGCTGAGCTACGAATGCTTCCACATCAGTAAAATGTACTTCAAACAATTTTCACGAAAAATTTCACTGATATACTTTTTAAAGAGCTTAAAAAAATAGTTGTTTATGAATTTTAATCAAAATCGTTGGAGCGAATTTTGAGAAAATAGAAAAAAATAAAAAACTGAAATAGAACATCAGTAAAGTACTAGTACTTTTAGGCCGATTTCAAAAGTTTCAATTCAGTTCAAAAGAGGGGCTCTGGGGGGGTGCCTAACTCAAATATAAAATTTCAACCTAGCTCTTTTCCTTGCTGAGATATTTGTTCACAGACAGACAGATCAAATTGTAGGACCCATTTTTTTGGACTCAGGAGACCTCAAAACATGTATATCCATCAAAATCTCGACATCGAATTTTTGACATGATCGCAATACTTTCTATCACTATATTTCATATATAGGGTAAGAGAAAGTAAAAATTATTTATGAGTAATTATAATGGATAAAAATTTTAATAAGCATATTTTTATTTTTATGCCAAAGGTAAAAAAATTTATCCCTCTTCTACTTAACAAACTCCCTTTCTTTAACTTATAAAGTCAAAAAGTAGGAGTAAAATTTAAGAGGAATGGAGAAAATGGCAAACAGAGGAGAGATCTTGTAATTAAACTTCTAAGTCAGCGGAAAATGGAAATGAAATGATAATAATTCTCAAAGGAAAGGTTAATATAGGTGCTGAGTTGTCAAATCACTACGGATTTATTATTAAACTTTCTTATACTGTATTTGTTATTCAATTTTATTTTTTTTTTTTTTTTAAATTGAAAATGTCTTTTTTTTAATTATATATATATAAAGAATAAAGAAGAAGAGAAAAGCAGATCAAAGGAAGGAATGCTGAGAAATGAGACTTCAAAGTGTCTCATTTTCCATTTCAATCTTCCTTTCTCAAATAATTATAAATTTTTCTTTAGTTAAGTCAAAGGTGAATGGAATGAATTAAAAAGAGTATTATTATTGAATTTCCAGACAATTAGGAAAAAATAATTGATTTAAATATTAATTAAAATTCATTAAATAGCTAGCTCTAGGTTAAAGGTCTTTTTCTCAAGAAGGGAGGGAAAGAGAAAAAAATCTGTGACTGGTCGCAGAGCAGATTCATTGTATCGAAGGATATTTTGTTACAGAGGGGGTATAGTAAAATTTATAATGAGATAAATAAAGCATTATATTAGAATTAGGACTTTTGCTGGACCATACGTATATAGAAGGAACCGGAGAATAAAACCAGCCGTTAATGGACGCCTCTCACATCAATTTAATTCGTAAATATTTTGATCGGCATCACGCCTGGTCATCATCAGTACAAAAAAAATGTTCGCTCATGCTGACATTAGTCCCCCGCTTCTCTGAATTAGAAATTATTTTTAACACATTGGTTGACACGGGCCCTCCGAAAAATCATTTTTTTTGTACTGATGATGACCAGGCGTGATGCCGGTCGAAATATTTACGAATTAAATTGATGTGAGAGGCCTCCATTAACGGCTGGTTTTATTCTCCGGTTCCTTCTATATAAAGCATTATATTTTATTACCATGGCAACTATTTCACCTATCTTTTCTAAGAAGAATAAGAATAAAGTGGGCCTTAATCAAATTTGAGAGCAAAATGAGAATAGACATTTTAAAGAGCATCTAAAAAAATAAGTGATTTATTAATTTTAATCAAAAATGTTAGAGAAAATTTGAGAAAATCGAAAAAAAAATAAAAAAGTACATCAGTAAAGTACTATTCTTTTTGGCCAATTTTGTTCAAAAGTTTCCTGTTGATTGCCAATGGGGTATTTAAGTTAAATATCAAATTTCAACCTCTTAACTCTTTTTATTCTTGAGATATTTTGTTCAGACAATCTTTTTTCACTTTTATGAACTCCCTTGAGTTCAAAACATGTATTTCCATCAAAATCTCAACATCGAATTTTTGACATGAAATCAATATTTTCTCTGTCTATATATATATATATTAAAATATTAATATATAGGTAAAAGAAAGTAAAAAGGTTCTTGGATTGTGTGTAAGCTAAGTCTGGAATTTTTTGGCTATACCTCTTTCTCTGTAATTAATGTTTATATCCAAATGCAACTTCCTCTACAGCTACCAGATATAGCTAAATATTTAAATATTCATAAATTTCAAATTGGTTGCCGCTGCCGCCAGTTGAGCGAGCCACTTTGGTTAATTTTTTAATTAAATGAATTAATTATTTCTCACTAAATATGATAAGAGAGTATTGTATTTGGTATAAATAACCCCATACAACATTCTTAACATATCAGCTACAGCCACGAACTACTATTCAATAAATAACCCGTATAAAAATTTTAAATACAACGCTAAAAAAAATTAATTCAGCAAGCAAGTTCTTTAAAACCATAATGGTCGATTTAACGGTTGACAACTGGGCGGTGACCAGGGGAGAGGGGGTTTGTTTGGAAGAAAAAAGGTAGCAATGCAATATAAAAGGTGTAAAAACGATGAGCAAACATACAGTTAAGGATTCAGAGAAATGAAACCGTTTTTTCTCTCAGTTGCCACTCTCTTCATTTTATTAGTAAATCTATTTACTGTAGCCGATACTAGTATGTTTTTTTTTTTTTTTTTTTTTTTTTTTTTTATAAAAATTTAAAAAAATAAAAAAAAAATCCCCCCCCCCCCCCCCCCCTTAGCGGGGGGCCCCCCCCCCCCAGTTCCGGCGCCTATCATATGAGCTATTCTATCGATATATTTTAACAATTTGCTTCTTTTAAAGACAACATAAAGGATGAAAAATTTACTCTCTCAACATGTTTTAGTTTTTTGTATTTGTATGTGTGTAAATACGAGATTACATCGCTATTTATTTAATTTATCATATAGATTTAAACCCTCTTTTGTAAACATTCTCCCTATTGAAAGTTAGAGTCCGCAAATCCGGATCATCCTTTATATATTTTATTCCAATTGACAGAGTGATTTATTTATTATTCGAGACAACAAGAAAATGAATTTTGTAAAAAAAAAATTATCTTTAAAAAAAAAAAAAAACTTTTTATTTAAAGAGAAGGAATTTTCCAGCAAAAAGGATTTGACCTTATTTCTTTTTTTCCCATCTTAGAATTAAAGAATTTATATTGGGGATGTTCTGTATGCAGAGAGGAATTTTTTACTCTTTAAAGCAATAGCTGAATAAATATTTAAAGACTAATTAGGAAAACTAAAAAAAATCAAAGCGGAGTTTAATATTAAAATTATATATATAATGTTAATTTTCTTGGATTTTTTTTTTTTATTTTCTATTTAAGATCTTATTAGGCTTTGGAGGCCATTTAGACCCCACCTCTATTTATTTCAATTGAATGGTAGCCAATTAAATTGAAATAAAATTCTGTCGCATGAGACGGGATGCAAACCCTTGAGCCCTAGCATAGGAGGCGGATACTCTACCATTATGGTATGGTCCAAGGGCTTTTGTGGAATTAGGTTGCATTAATAAATTAAATAAAAAGTAAAAATGGGTTTATATTCTATAATCTCATACAAACGAATTTAAACAAATAAATTAATTTTAAACTTTTGCTAGTCAAAAATGCATTTATTTAGAATTTTATATTATTACATTCTCCGTTATGATAGATTTTATTCACTTTAATAATTTAATAACTTAGGAAAATATTTGTTTTGATTGCATGAAAATTTTTTGTGACTTTTATTTATTTATTTTATATTTTAGAAAATAATATAATAATTTAGAAAAAAAAAAAAAAAAATTTCAGAATCTAGATCTTTCTCAACAGATTTTTTCCAATTATTGAGAGGGTTTACAGAGGTTAGTGTGGGTCTGCCTATACTTGAATACATGGGCGTAGCCAGGGGGAGGCAGGGGGGGGGGCATTGCCCCCCCTGGCTTATCCTAAAAAATTAAAAAAAAAAAAAACAAATGTATATTTTTCCCATTGGGAATTTTTTTTTTAACGCCCCAATCCACTACATTAATTTAATTTTTTTTTTTATTTATATAAATAATTAATAATCTATGTATATATTAATAGCAAACCCCCCTCCTCTCGCCCTAACGAGGGGTTGGCCCCCCCTAACAAGATCTCTGGCTACGCCCATGCTTGAATATATCTGGTATATCTCCAGTACATGTAGGCCATTATACCGGTATATCCCCTACAATATATACAATGTATTGTATTGAAGAGTTTAAAGATTTTCCCTCCTATTGAATTTGACGATCATTTTGAATATAGGAGATCGCTCCTTTAGAAGTGTACGAGATCTTTCACAATATAGGTCGGAGAACTTAAAGCCGATTCTGGTCAGCAAATCTCTGCAGTCCCATCGGCCATCGAAAAGTTCGAATATATTGTTAATAGAAACGTCTGCTCTTCTCCTAGAAAGATTCGTCATATCAAATAACTGTAGAAGATCTTTATATATCTTATATTCCCCCCCCCCCTTGGTCACCTAGATCTAAAGAAATTTTTGAACTCTCTTCATCTCTAGCGTAGAAAGAGAACACCAGATCAGGATTTATACTCCAAATGTGATCTGACCAGAGTGAAATATAAATTTTTCAAAATGCTGAGATTTTTAAAATTTGTAGATTTTCTTACAACAAAGTCTAGCAATCTGTAGTCCCTATTAAACATACTGACTGTATCTTTCATTCTGTGATTGAAATTTAATTTGGAGTCAACAACAACCCCGAAATTATTGGTTTTATCCACTCTTGGGAGTTGATAGTTATCAATGGAGTATTTAATAGCCTCTCTATACAAATCAGGGGCGTATATAGAAATTTTTTTCGGGGGGGGGGGGGGGGCCCGAACTGAAAATTTTTCTGTGGAAATTTTTTTTTAAGAAACTAAATTTTTTTTCACACGAAATTTTTTGCGGAACATTTTTTCCTTTGCGGAACCAGTTTTCCATCCTGCGGAAAAATTTGTTGCGCTGATGTCTGTATATCCCTATATATGTATATGTGTTTGGGAAATTTCGGGGGGGGGGGGGGCCGGGCCCCCCCCCCCCCCTTATATACGCCCCTGATCCAAATTCATGTATTTTTATGATTTTTAAAACCAGCCTATGAACCCCCTGACCTACTGATATACAGTATACAATTCGTGAAGAAATATAAGACTTGCTTAAGCAATTAGATAGGAAAGCATGATTATTTTACTTTTTATTTAAAAAAAAAGGTAAAATACGCTTCGTGATGATTCCATCATCAGTTTTTAATTGAATCTCTCGTGATTCAATTTCCAGTTATGCATGATATTAATTTTTTTTCTTCTTTTTATCGAAATCAATTAATTTAAGAATTCGTTCCTTTTTTTGTGATATAGCGAGAAACTAATTTCCTCGTTCCGGGATCGACTTAATTGAGCCGAACTCAAGTCAAGGATAAAGCCCTTGGGTGGGTGTTATAAATTTCTCCTCTTGGATTGTCTTTAAAATGGGTCCACGGATGCAGTCATTTCAACGACCCTCTTGAGAGAGAGAGGGAGGGGGAGGGGGTGAGACCCTTTTTTCGCTCGTTGTAAATGACTGCTAATAAAGCAAGGGTCTTGGCACGCGAACCTTTTTTTTTTCTCTCTCAACCACCCACACAGACCAAGGAGGGACTTCATTTATGTCTAGAAGTAATTCTTTTAGTGGTGTTTGCTAACTTGCTTCTTAAGGGGTGACTCGTCTCATGTATTAAAGTAAACCTTGACTATAAAAACAATATTAATTATACTTACAAATATTTAGTCAAAAGAAAAAAAAAAATCGTAAAGCTTTTCTACATTTAGCATGACATACTCAAGTGGGGGAATTATTTAAAAAATAAAAATAACTAAGGCAATTAGTCCAATAAAGTGTAATAAGAGAACGAGATATAGGTTTTTTTTTTTTTTTTTTTTTTTTTTTTTTTTCATTTATTGGCCTATATAGAGAAAAACATCGTAACATAACAGTGAGCTCTGAAGAAGGTGAAGGTAGTATAGTTTTGAAGCATCGATCAACAAATACCTCCATCTAATATAAATAAGTACTTACCGGTACTATAAAAATAAATAAAATCGAATTCTAAATTGTGATGATGAAAAAGAAGCAAAATAAATCGGGAATGTCTTCCCCAAAACTCTCGTATAGAATTTAGTCTTGGTGTGCGCAAGTCAGGATCTAGGTAGGGGAGGGGGGCAGTGGGTGCGTGTGCTCCGGGCGGCAGATATCAGGGGGCGGCAATTAAAGAAAGATTTACTAAAAAAAAGGTAAAATGATATGAATTTTGTATAGAAAATTTTAAGGAGGGGGTGGCAAATTAAATTTTGCCCCCCTAAAAAATCTCCTAGTTCCGGCCCTGGGTGTGCGTGTGAACAAGATTGCTTAAAAACGCATCCAGATCGATGAAATTTGGAATATTCACAAAACTCTTCAGTTTTAGAAAAAATGTCAAAGAATAAAAACTTTTTAAAATAGAGTAATTTATTACGATATGACAAAAAATTGAGTTTTAAAATTTTTGAAAAACTTATTAGGTAAAGTACTACTTCCGGTTGACTCCCGGTACTTACTCCAAAAGTTGATATATATATATACAATTTTAGTGTAAGGGATATATACCAAATCTCATCGATCTGGTGTGTTCACACACACAGACTTAATTCCAAAACTCATTTTTTTTACTCAGGGATGTCTAAAACTTGGAGAATCATCGAATTTTTTGACGATTACAATACTTTCTCTATACGAGAGAGTGTGCCCTCGGGGCATGGCGTAGAGGTTAGCGTGCTAACCTCATATACCAAACGTCGCGGGTTCGGACCCCAGGCAGTCCGATGATTTTATTTAAGCCAATTGGATACCAAATGGCTTAAATAAGAATGCCTGGACCCCATATATGTATATTTATCAATAACGGATATCGTAAAAAGTCTTATATGGCCTGAGTTGCCGAAAAGACTCTGTGAATGTATGTGTGAGTGTGAGTGTGAATGAGAAAAAAGTGTGAATGTTTAAAAAAAAAAAAAAAAAAAAAAAAAATACGAGAGAGTAAAAAAAGATGTAAACTCAGCGCAGCCCACACTCAAGCTACCGGAATGATAAGACAATAAGATAAACGTCAATCTCACCTTCTTCATCTAAACTTCCTGGCCTCAAAAGTGTAATTTGGAGGATTTAAAA